>JAHWFP010200944.1:390-21126 GCA_023313725.1 Lithobius niger | reverse complement strand
AATTTCATGAAGTTGTGCAACAGTGCTTCTATTTGCAGGACAATCAAAAGCAGGATTTACACGATAGTTTTGTGTTTCGTGCGAACGAATTTTTACACTTCGAGTACCAAAATTCTCTGTGCATGACTACCACTACTGTTATTACTACCACGACCACGGCAGCTAAAAAAAAGTTCGTCCATTTGTGCGGTCATTGCTACTATTTGAATTGCTGTTACTGCTGCCGTTTTTACCAACTGCAACCTGATTTTGTCGGTGATTTGACATACTAGGGCAGAATTTCAAAGTTCACTCGACCGCCTTACAAACGTTACAAGTGTACTTTGGATTGTGTTTAGGCAAGAAACTAGTGCTATTATTTCCATTACTTTTACGAAGATTTCTACCATCTCTAGTGTTACCAACATTTGAAACTGCAGTTTGGATTGGACTAGCATGCCCCCTTTGAATCATATTTTTCAAGAAAAGATTCTGCCTTTTAAAATCTATCAAAGAAGTGAATTTTCTTGACATCATAGGCATGTGAAAAGTCGAATTCAGTGTTTACAAAATAGCCTCAATTTGATTACAATCATTGATCCTAATACCAATGTTTTGTAAAATATCTGCATTTATTAAAATGCTTAATGAAATTTTTATTTTCCTGCATTCTCATAGTTCTCACCTTAGCAATTAGGTTATACCCATGTGACTGTACTTCAAACTTAGCCAAAAACAAGGTTTTAAATTTCTCCCAACTAGAAAAAGGTTCATTTGCCAAAAACCCGTCAACAGCATCCCCTGTTAACCGTGATGGAACAGTTTGGTGGATAAATAACTTCTCATCAACCTTTCTAACCGTTAAAAAAAAATTCTTTCAAATTTTATGATAAAAGCTGCGGGAAAAATTTTGTCATTCAACCCACTAATTTCTCCAATTTCCAAAGCTTCCATTTTAGGCAAAAGTATTGATATTTTAACAGTTCTTTGGTAATTATTCTGATGAATAGGTAACAATATTTGAACTACTACCAACTAGATTACTGTTAGGTGTCATAACAGGTGAACTGAAAACATTAGTTGTTGAAGTTAATGGTGGCTTAGGTGCTGCACTAGTTGCGCATACTGGATTAGCACCTCCCCATAAAAAATTAACTACTGAATCCAGCTTAGTACTCTAATCTAAGATGGCAGTGTCAGTAGAATTATTAGCTGTTAATGGCTGGTTAAAATAATTTGGCACATAAGTAGACATTTGAGTTGACACTTGGTTTGGTCCAGGCAAGGGTACAGAATAATTTGGCATTGAAGACACAGTCACTGAAGGCTTGCCAAGCATTTGGAACACTGGGTCCTTTGGTAAAATAGAACATGTCTAAGCTTGTCCAGAGGCATTAGCTGCAGCAAATTAGCAGCAGTTGTTACTGAAGCTACACAAGCAGGAGGAAAAGGCAAATTCACATTTGAAAGCACGCCTGGTACAAATGGAACACCTATAACACTAGTATTACTTGCAACTGGTGAAAATAATTGTCCAACATTTGGTAAAGCCAATGTAGGGATTGACACACTAACATTTAGGCTTGCTGATGTAGAACCTAGACTCAAATTAGGTGTCACTTGAACATTAGGGCTAGCTGGAGGAAACTGAGCTGCTAATCCTAATGGGGTAGCCCCTAATGGTGATTCACTACTTGTCAAATAATAGGGGAAGACATTCCAGCTGCTTGTCCCCTTCTAGACCTTTTCCTATTTTATTACGGTCACAACTTAAATCTCAAGAGTCGGGGGCTAAATCTGGTTTAGATCTAGTAGACCTTGGCATAAAATTTCACAATCTTGAAAGCTTTAGGCCTATAGGCTATGAAAAGTCACTTCAAGGCTAAAATTCAATAGCCTCCACAAATCAAAAATAATCGGGATAAAGTCTCAATAGGTATAGTCAAGAGGCACTAGCCTACATAGGCCCACACAAAATCTTCCAATAAAAGAAAAAGCACTGACTGATCCAAACTAAACTCCACTGCAATATAAAAAGTTATTGCTATCTCAACACAGTTCACAATACTCACAACTACTCGGGTTGTCTCTTGACTACTCACTGAAGGCTTGGGTCCAAGATGGCTGCCGGCATTCCAAAAAAAGGCTTCTTGGTGAAAATTGAGTCCTTTCCTAGATGAAAAATGGACGGCCGATGCACCACTTGTGCAACCCTCGCTGTTCCCGGTACAAGGAAGAACGCCAGAAGGATGGTAAATTCAGGGTTTATTCCAGGGCCACGCGGTCTGTCCTTAGGAGATGTTGTCCATTGGTTCAGGATGCTCTGACCAGGGCTACTAGCAGGGTGGCACACTTCAGGAAGAGATCCTAGCTGGTCAGGGACCAGCTCCCAGAGTGAGGCTGCAAGGGGCTGCAAGGCCTTAAGTACCTAGAGCTGCAGCCAGTACCTGCCACTGGTGGTGCAAGGCCAGAGCCATCCAGACCACTGATCTCCAGGGACTGGACCATACATCAAAATACATAGCATTACTGGAATACATCAATAAAGATATAGAGTATACAGAATACATAGCAAGGAGCCATAGCATCCAGGTAAAGAGGCCCACTAAGGCCTTAGCTCAAGGAGTAGGGGGGAAGCTGTGAAAACCGTCGTTGCAGAGGTCCCGCCCCCGAAAAGAAGCCTCCTCGCTTCGTCAAGGTAAGAGCAAAGTATATATTAAGCCAAGCTATCTAGTTATATAATAACTGAGGTTCTCAGAAATTATTCAAAAATAATACCAAGAAAGCGCACATTAACAACAAGTTAAAATTAAAGATGCTATGGGGACGTTTAAGCTTTTTATCTGTAATAAAAATAATTCAAATTCAAATTCAAATTCAAATTCAAATAATTCAATCGTTTGACTGTTCCAGCAGGGTGACATTACCTAGGCATAAAAGTAACGTTTTCCGTAAGGTCTGGGAAATCTTTGAGCGCCAAAATTCAGACATTATTCCCGTAAAAACCCGCTACGTAAACTTAATTACTTGAACATTTTCACGAATGACGACATCTCCTGAGGACAGACCGCGTGGCCCTGGAATAAACCCTGAATTTACCATCCTTCTGGCGTTCTTCCTTGTACCGGGCATAGCGGGGTTGCAGGACTCCCCCGCCTCAACATGTAGTGCGTTAATAGGGGTATTGACAGAATTTAACGTTATAAAAAGCCAGCAAGTGCACATGTATACATTAAAATGCGACGTTTCGGGATTTATCATCCCGTTGTCAAGCAAAAATATTTTATAGCATAGGCTACAGGTCAACAAGATACACTTAAATGGTTTCCCATTTTAAAGAAAGGCAAGCCAGAGCAGTAAAAGGTAAAATTAAAAAGTAAAAATCTAAAAAGTGAATCCTAGTCAGCGCAAAAACTGAACTGGGACGACCTCTCCCTAACGAAGCAGGGAAGATGTTAATAGGGGTAGACGGCAGGCATCCAGTGACCACCCGTAGGCCCTCATTGAGCGCTACCTGAGCTGCTGCAAGTACTTGCCGAGAACCCGCCAGAATTGGGACAGTAAGCACATGTGTGTATATAAACCCGGTAAAAGGATACCATTGTACCTCGCCCCGACTTGTTGTTTGCCAAGGTCTTTAGCACTCCCAGGCAGGCAGCGATATTCTTCTTGATCGCGGCCACCTCATGCAATCAGCGTACCTAAGGGTCCAGCCAGTAGCCCAAATACCGCACCTTATCAACCGACCTAACCAAAATACCATCCACTGTAATTCCCCCCCCCCCCACACATGGATGCCCCCGGTGAAACACCATGAGTTCGGTTTTTGCACCGGACAGTTGCAACCATCTGACAGCTAAAGCCCTTGATGCGCCACCTACGGCAGCCTCTAGAGCAGCAAGTACCGCCGGGAGATCCTCACCAGCAAGCCACACAGCCACACAGCCACATCGTCAGCATACGCGACGACATTGACAGCCTGTCCCAATTCCAGAAGCACCGAGTTGATCGCAACTGCGAACAGGGCTCAGGCAACTTCCCTGGGGCAAGCCTCTGTCAGTGTACCTAACACCCGACCATGCATCGCCCACTCTAGTCACGAACCCACGCCTTCCCAAAAGAGACAGAATCGCCGCACATAGTTTTTTACTGACCCCCCCAATTCGCTTAGAGTGAACCCCACCCACGCTATATCAACCATATCGTACGCCGCCCTAACATCCAGAAACACCACAACCGCAAAGCTGCCATGCAGCCATGCTTCGCAGATGCTGGACTCTAGGAACATCATATTGTCCTGAGCCCCCCGGTGCTTCCGGAACCCAAACTGGGTGCCACACAGCCCCCGAGACCCCTCAACCTGCCATATCAAAAGACAAGCAAGCATTCTCTCATAAACCTTCTGTGCACACAAGAGGAGGGCAATAGGCATGTAACTGCTGACCATAGACCTGACCTTCCCCCTACCCAGCACAGAAGTCAAGGTAGAGAACAGCCACGAAGACGGGACTGGAGCCTCGTCAAACCGGCTGTGATAAAAATCCAACAAAGCCACTCGGCCGGCCTTGGTCAGGTTCTGAAGAGTACCGTAAGTATGTCGTCAACCCCCGTAGCACTGTCCGTGCGACAGGCACCCAGCGCTGCTGCGAGCGCAACAAGTTCGAATAGGGCATCTGCCCCACCATCCCAACATGACCCCTCTCCACCAAAGACAAAGGAGGAGCGGGGCCCTTCGGGGAGGCGTACACAACTGCAAAATATACGTTGAAGGCCTCTGCCATCTGTGGGCCTTATAGCACCTCACTTGACAGACCGAACGCCCATGCCATAGTGGTGCGAACATCTTGCTTGCGGGCAGCGGCAGCCCCTGAGACACCCTATCACACAACCTGCTGCTATACTGGGCCTTTTCCCTGTGGAGAAGAAACCTAGTTTCCTGAGCCACCCCAACATACTCCAGCCACCTCTTGTCAGAGCGAAGCCTAAGAAACCGTTGCCAGGCACGACGCCTGTCCCGGACAGCCACATCACACACCTGAGTCCACCACACTACCACTACTCTAACTCCTCCCGCCTGTCGGTACAAATGCTTATGATTCCTTTTCTTAACCCCACACACCCTCACCTAGGTGCCGAAATCACTGTCCTCCACCACCGGACAGACGACACACCTGATCCAGCATCCTTCTTACCCCTCCCCACCTCAAAGCCACAGGAAAATGGTCGCTTCCCTGCAGGTCCGTCGACACTTCAAAAGAAAACTGCGAAGCCAAACAACTGTTACAAAGAAACATGTCCAAAATGGACTCCTGAACAACCCCTCTGCAATTCCTCACAAATGTCGAAGTCCCGTTTTGTACCACGGCAAGACCCAAGGTATCCAAGCAGCCAGATATCACTCGACCCCGAGTATCACACTTATTGCTACCCCAGGCCCAGTGATGAGCATTAAACTCGCCCCCCAAGCACCACTGGGCCAGAAAGTGAACGCACCCACCCTTCCCACTCCAGTCGAGTGATACGACCAACAATATGAACTATCCGCACTGTGACCCAACCTCCCCCTCCCCACACCCTTACCACAAATGCATCAACTCCTCAGCAGAGGCAAACAGGGAGAGGAGCAACCACAGGAACCCAATCTCTGGCACAAAGCCACACTCCCGAAGGACCTGGGCCGCCACCCCCACAAATCAACTCAAACCAGGTGTTACCCCAAACGATAGCCTCGTTTCCACCAACCCCAAAATATCCACTTTGGAATTTAACCCCTCAATATCCTCTCCCTTGTTCATCGCTCCCCGTTCGTTCCAAGCACACAAAGTATTGAAGTTAATTCAGATCGTGGGGCCCGGCTTGGACCGAGGTAGACCAAATCCATCAACAATTCATTTTCCCCCTCCTGGGAACTACCACTCGAACATGCATCAATAACGATGCTAGGAACCAAACAGCTACTCAAAAGTACACCACTTAACTCAGCATCGGCACTTTCGGGGCTACCTGAAAAATCACTACCCTCGGTCATCTCTCCACACTCACTAGCACAACGAATACTCTGATCAGGCTCTAAAACACCACTGACAGCGTTGTCCTCACCCACAGCACCACTGACTGTACACACTGGTGCTTCAAAACACTCCACGCCAACACGCCAGAGGACCCCTCCTTTTCGCCTTGAATCAACTCTATCTCACCTAACACCGGCTCCCTCTCCTCTCCATTAAGCACTAAATGCATGCCTTGTACCTCATCCAGAACAGCCAGGGGTGAGAACCGGTTCTGTTCCACAGCCACAACTTTCACGTGTGGCGGTGATTACGCCAAAGCCGACCTCGATGCCGATGCCTTCCTCCTCCTTGATCGTCGCTGCGTTGACCATTTGCCAGTCAAATCATGTTCAGGAGCACTCTCCTTCTGACCATCCACCCCAGACACACAATCCTCAACCAAAGCAACTACTGGTGGCACACTGGGGACTGGAGCAAGGTGCTCGCATATCATCCCACGCAGCTTCGCCACTCCACACTGCGTGCAATATCGGGCCGTGCACATCTGCGCAATATCGGGCCGTGCACATCCGCCTCACGTGACCTCGGATTTTGCATCTCAGGCAACGAGGTGGCGGTCAAAGAATGAGAGCAGTTCAGGGATCACTAACACCTTCGCCTCATCTGGCACCTCGTCCAGTACAACGGTATCGCGCAGCCACAGCACACCGCAGCGCACACCAGTATGGCAATGCACGGCCAGTACGGCCAGTATGACCATTCCGTGAAATTCATGGGCAAGACTGACCACCTAACCATATTCTCGTAACGCAATGGCAATAGCTGCATCAGGCACGTCCAGGGGTAGCCAATGGAGCCTAAACTTAAGCGGTCGATTATGGAAGTCGTGCACCATTGCCAGATGCCTGAGCTCCCGCTCTTTTCACAGCTAACTTTGCGTCCAAATCTGCAAACTGTATCTGGAATACATTGTTCAGCTGAAGCCAACCCAAATCGCTCACTCTTCTTTAGTCCAGTATTGGGGCCAAAGCATCCCTCACGTCAACCGCGCTGTACGTACGCCCTGCCTGGTTTGCCAAAGTTGTTTCCAATGGCAAATTAGCTAGACAACCTCTATACAGTCGGTAAGGGCAGCTAAGTCCCGAGGACCCACAGCCTGGCTAATACCATCTTCTCCTGATTCCTCCATCTCAGCTCCACCCCCAACTTCCCCCGCCATCAGCTCTGCACCCGCCGCCACAGCCAGGACATAGGTTTGCTTTGAGATCTGTCATGTATCTTCAGCATGCACATACACACCATCACAAACGACGCCTCGCTGACCCTTCACTCGAGCCCCTTCACCAAACAAAGCCCGATCCATCTCATTGTTCCCACTGCCATTGTCAGCTCCACCATTGTTCGCACGGCATTGTAACCTGCAGTGTTACTCTCTATGGATGGTAAGCCTTGCTCAGCATCTCTCAGTCTACCACCTACCACTCTGTACAACTGCAAATCCATTTCATCCAAGCCAACATCAACAGCGATCTTCAGCACCTCTTCATACTTAGCTTCCATCACTATCCCCGCATCAATGTCCCACTGGTTCAAGACGCCCTTCAATTTCAGGTCCACCAAAAAGCGCTTTACTGTTCGCGCCATTTTCGAGCCAGCAGACCAAATAAGTACAATAAATAATAAAATAAAATAAAGCAAGTGAACACACAAACCATAATAAACCATAAACACACAACCCCCGAGCAGCAAAACAACAACAACAAACAACAATCAAGAGCCAACTCCTCACTTGGACTATAATTTTGTTTTTAGCATTTTACTCAAATCTCAATAACTACATCGCATCACTTTGCTAAATAAAAAATTGCACTACCGTAACTGGGACTGGTAAAGATTAGGAATACCGTAATCTGAACACAACTAGAAACGCACTTAACAAGCAATGTAACGTATATTACTTATGCCTAAGGAGTTTTTGCTTTATTAGAAATAAAACAAAGATTGTTTTAACTGAAATAAAGTGAACGTTTTAAAAGTAAAAAATGAACAACGATTTAGATAATCTTTATAGAGGAAAAATACTTTCCTAAAAAATTTTGAATTCCCTGAATTTTTCTGGTTTTCCAGGTATAACGCCACCCTGACTAAACAGCATAAAATCACCTTAAGCATCAAAATCAAATAACGGAAATCATTTTGCAATGCTTTTCAGTTCTTTTCTACACTACATAATCTACAATATTCAACTGCAATCAGTCTCTAGGCTCGGTCGAAGTTAAAGTACTTGCGTAACTTTCAGGCAAAAAATCGAAGGTGACACGAGGGCTCCTTCATATTAGCCAACGTCCTGCACGACGGGCTTACAGCACTGTGTCCATAGAAACTAAATATTTTTTACGTTCCCAGTTCCCACAACACAATATTCTATTGTTGGATACATAAATACAAAAGAAATAAAAAAAGCTCCTAAAATCCGTTATTTACTAGCGTAGAAAATTGAAACTCTTTTATTTTAAAAAAATACTAAAAACTGCAAACATTTATTGCTTATTTTTATGAAAAAAGAAGGAAAGTTGTGAAAAAGAGTCCAATTTTTTAAAACATTAAAAAGTAAACTTTGCCTAAACTTCAAATTCTTGTTTACGACGAAAATTAATAACTTGTCTTCTTGTTGCAGTAGCAACCCGGATCATTGCACTGTATCTGAGGTTAAAACTTATTCCATTCCCCCTTCAAAATGGCCGTAATTTAATAAAAACTACATTTGAGGTTTGTTTAACATCTCTGTGCAGTGCCAACCTGGGACACCGCACTGCATCTAAGGTTGAAATTTTACCTTCCCCCATTCAAAAGTCCTTAATTGGGGTTTACTTAATACCTCTGTGGGCTCAGTGGCATCCTGGACCAGTGCACTGTAACTGAGGTTGGATTGGAGCTAAGTTTCATTCCACCCCCTCCCCCCGAAAAAAGTAACGCGGTGAGTTGTATAAAATTAATTTTAATATTAATATCATTCAAGGTACGCAGAAGTTTCAATTACTGAAAGATTACAAATTGTTAGGGGAGGGCCCATTATTGGCGAATGACGTTTACCGTTTAGATGGGACTGTTATCATTCCCGAATCTCACGATTATGTGTTTTGCTCGATAGCGGGCGTTGTTCCAATTCCTGAACCAACTTTGACCCTTCCTGCCTACTCGAAATCATGAAGATCTACCAAATGACCTCCCAACATGGCAACTCTGGCATGAATGACTTGGACACACTTCAGTGGAGTTAATGCAGAAAATCGATCGCGAGAACCTTCTGCGCGGTGTACACTTTGGACAACCACCCTCAGCACCTGGCTCCACCTGTGTTGCGTGCAAAAGCCGGCGCCTCCCATATCCAAAGGTGGCTCCAGTACGCACTAGTCGTGTACTCCAGATCCTCCATTCAGACCTCACAAGACCGATCCGGATTCCGACGAATCAAGATGCACGTTTTTTCCTTGTCGTCGATTATTCGTGTCGTGTTTTTCCCTTTTTCTTACAACAGAAGTCTCAAGTATTCAGCGCCCTACATACTTTCGTACTACAGCGTACCAATGAAACCTCTGATCAATTATTGACATTGCATACAGATAATGAGCCCATATGGAAGTACTACAAATTCGGGCATGCCTAGCTTCACATGGTATTAAACATCTATACTCTGCACCATTTTCTCCCCAGGCAAACCCTTTGGTGGAACGTAGCTTCCAGACGATCATACGGAAGGCTACCACCTTGTTGGAACACAGCCGTTTACCTATTAAATACTGGCGATTTGCAGTAGAAACGTCTTGCTACCTCCATAATATTATGCCCACCAAGCCTCTCTTTGGATGTTCACAGCAGAACCCTATGGGACGCTGGGCCTCAACTCGTTACCCTTCCTCTGGAAGGCACCTTCATACCTTCGGGTGTCTCGTCTACTATGTGTTACCCATCTCAATGCGTGTCAAATTCCAACCTAAGGCTAAGAGAGCTATCTTTTTAGGGTATGCCACCCGTAGCATCGGATTTCGCCTATTGGATTTGGATTACCACCAACTCCTCGTTTCTCGTGCTGTGCATTTTGATGAACGTGTTCGTGGTGGAGATATATTGGATCCACCATCCACCTCTCCATCTGATTGTCCAAGCATTGACACCAATATAACTCACGACTCACCCACCCATCAGTGCCCTGGGCATCCAGCTTGAGCGGATGTGGTGCTTCATTCTCCAGAGCCTCCAGAACCTGTCGTTTACGGCCCGCAACGTGGTCGTGGACGTCCTCTGGGTACTACTAAACAAGAAATGGAAGAGCGGCGAGCTAGAAAGCAAGAGAGCTTCCTCCTACAGTTTCTAGAGCATTGGATTCAGATGATGATTCTGAAGTCTTGTCCGAACCTATTGTGATGTACGACATATTTACGCCCAAATGTCTATTCCAACCCTTAAGACATATGCAGATGCCATTGCCTTTCCAGAAGCATGTGGTTGGCGACAAACCATGCAAGCCAAACTTGATTCAATGTCTTTCACCAAGTAGAGTCTTTGGTGCTAAAATCATAAAATCAAAATGGGTTTTCACCCGGAAATTGAATCCAGATGGATCGTTGCGTAAATTAAAGGCCAGACTTGTCGCCACTGCTTGGAATGGGAAGGCGAAGGTGGACTACTAGCTTATTCTCTGACTGTAAGGAATTCCTCAGTCCGCCTTGTCCTAGCCCTCTCTGCCATATTCGACCATCAACTACATTTCCTCGACACGATCACGGTGTACTTGTGCAGCTGCATAACACGCACAGTGTTGGACAGTAGCAGCCAAAAGGTTTTGCACATTGCATCATTCCAACAATACCCTCGACGAACCGTAATCACGTTGGACGAAGGCATGAAGTTGCAGTCATTGTTGTCAATTTCTACGGAAGAATATGAGGTTTATTACCTTCCAACAATAAACAGAATTTGTACCGTGTTTCAAAGAATCGAATATAGTTAGCTATAAACGAAACAACGCAAACAAAACCTATACTGGTAGCAGGCTGCAATGCCATTACTCACTGTAGTGATTTGTAGCTAAAAGAACAATTGGAAAGAATAGTTAATATTCAGTTAATAGTTAGTGCTTACACCACGGGCAAAGGTGTAAGTAGATTTTCAAAATGTTCGGGGCATACTTGGAAAAAAAGGAACAAATTTTTCGACTAAGTTTTTTTAGAGATTCTTTGCCAGATGACGGAACGTTCCTTTCTCGCAGGGTGTTACCCGACGAAAATTATTGTTTCTGTAACCGGACTGGACCCCCTTTGTGTAAAAACCGGTGACAATTGAGCACTCCCCTGAAACGCAATTAGCTACTTTTCCTTATCCCCCCCCCCCGTAGAAAATTAGCTAGACACGTGACGATAAGACGAGGACAGTGGACGAGGACGGGGACGAGGACGAGGACGGCCGCACTGTGGTCGTATTTGCCCAAACTTGCACAGTTTCGGAAATTGTTAACCTGATTTTGATGCTTCATTACACCATTTTAATCGTCTTAGCGAGAACTTTTCACTGGTGGAAGAGCCAAAATAATACGTTAAAGCACTGAAGAAAAATATTTTGATGTGGGCAATTTTTTCTTAACACAGGTGGGGTCGCGGACACTGGCTGAAACAGGGCTGTAGCTAGGGGAATTTTTTGCGGAGTTTAGGGGCGGGGGCGCAACTGGCAATTTTAAGCCCTCACTGCAATTACGCCCCACCATTATTTTATGACACAAGCGCAATTTTACCCCCCCCCCCACGTAATTTTGCCCGAACTTGACGAAGGAATGCAGTCTAACTCTTAAACAAAAGCGAAAAGAATAAAAAATATCAAAAAAATAAAATGAACTACGAACTTTTAAGCCTTTTTTAAAGTGTTTCTTCCCCCTCCTCCTCCCCGCTTGCCACGGCCATGTGCAGAAAGTTCTGCAGCTGGGCTGCCTCTACTCCCGTCATTTGAACTGCCCTTGTTTAGAAATAGGCATTCAAGGACCGTGGTCCACATAAACGTCAATTTACGCCAAAATAGGCTTGTCATAACACAATTGTCTTACTTCCGCAGAAAATTAGAATAGAGTTTAACTGAGCAACGAGTTACAAAACGTCTTCAATAGTCGACTACATCTGCATAGAGTTTAGCTTGCATACGATTTTGTTTACATTATAAATAAAGGTGAACTCTCATGAATTCAAACTGGTGTTTTTGTTAAACATGTTTGCTTTGTGACATATCCTATTTCTTTACGAATGATTTGTTATGTTTAGTCAAAACTAACCTGGGTGAATTATGTAAACTACTTTATTTCCTTTTTAAAATATTATGTGTAATAAAACTAATTGCCCAAACTTAAAACAACTAGTTCCCTCTGTATTATGGCCACTATTTCGAACTAAATTAAAACCTTTTGCAGATTGTACGAAAGTATAACGGACTGTAACAAAGCCATGTGCCAAAACTGCAACATACATTAAATATTGTACACAATCGAGTTAGCTATGGAACCCCCACGAAAAACCCCACAATGGCCCCTAACGCCCCTCTCTTTTCTCCCTGAGGCTTGACCAACATATTCTTGTAAATCGAGATGAACGCTTGAAATTTGGTACACAATTTATTCTTAACAGTACAAATCGAACAGCAATGGAATCCCCGTCAGATATCCCCCAAAAGGGCCCCCAGTGCCCCACTGTATCTCCTCCTGAGGCTGAACCAACAAACTCTTACAGATCGATCTAAAAGCATTAAATCAAGTCATACCAGTACAAATCGAACCAGCCATGGAACCTTCATGAGACATCTTCCCCCATACCTCATAGCCCCATTCTGCCCCTCCCGGATGCTTGACCATCAAATTCTAACCGATCGAGCTAAAAGTTGAAATTTGGTACACGAGTTATTCTTAGCAGTACACGAAATTTCAGCTCAGTCCGCAAGAATTTGTTGGTTAAGCCTCAGAGGGGTGGCACATCGGATCTCTGGAGCCCTTTGCAGTATTTCAACTCCCATGGAATACCGCAAAGGACTCCAGTGTCCATGTGCCACCTGTCTGAGGCTTGACCAACACATTCTTGCAGATTGAGCTGAAATCAAGAAATCGTGTACAGAAACCATTGTTAGCCGTTCATGGAATCCACAAGGCCCGCCCGGCACCCCCTCTTCTCTACCTCCACTCGTAGCCCCTCCCTGATGCTTGACCAACAAATTCTTGCCGATCAACTAAAAGAAGGAGATTTATTACACAAATTTCCTTCATTCTTAGCACTACAGAACGAACTAGCCATGCAACCTCCTAGATGCTTCATATTTCAATCCGCTCGGCCTGTAATAGGCCAAAGCCTGTTTCCTAATGACAGCACACAACGAAAATGTGGCTACGAAAAGCCATTCTAACTGAGCAAAGTGCGATGAAACCTGACGAGGAACACTGCTTTGAGTGAAGTGTTAGATTAATTCATAGAAAATAACAACTCCTCCATAAGTAAACTATAGCATTTAAGTCCAACACTTGCCAAACAAAGATTTGTTTAGGCTATATTTCAGCAGAAAATATTTTATTTGCAGTTTTTCGGCAAATTTTGTAACGGAAGGCATTTGTGCTAACGTTAATATAATGGGTGTTTATCCCTCCCTAATTACTTTAAAGATACTCACTACAGTGACGTTACCTTTCTACTTTAGGATACCATTTTACCACATTCAGTCTATCTAGACTGCAAACTTTTTTTCCGTGAGTATTTTATGTTTTATACATATAGACCCTAATGCTCACCTTCAAACAGAACCTCCTGTAGGTTAAAAATACAATAAAATCTAAAAATACTTCTCAAGGATTTAGGATCGGCCCAACAGACGCAGTGTTATTTTTGTTATCTAGTATTTCCAGAAGAAATGCGAAGCCTTAGCTCACATTACTAATCGTTGTAGTGACTCATCCTGCCTCAGCTCCTGCCCAACATCAATATTGGATGATCTGATGCTGGGACTGATGACCCAGCATCTTGATTCCCTTGAGCTGAGCTTGGATGACAATCTTAAGTGAGCCCTGCCTCTATTCTTAAACTCACTCACTGTATTGTTATGTATTCTGAAATCAATTGTTAAGCATGTGCATTGCCTTGCCAACGCATTGTTAGTTTAGGTAATACAATAATAATTCATTCCAGGCCACCATTCCACCCCAATCTTCCGTAAGTAATCTTTGGCTTTTTAATTAGAAATTATTGTCTTTCCTCCCAATTTCCCCAGTCCTCCACACTTCCGTCATCATGTCCCTTGTATTCATTTGTATTTATTCATCACATTAACAATTATTAATAACTTGTTTGGTTAAGTCGTGGCAGGCGAAGGTTTGTGTTAAATCTTACATTGAAACATCAAATATTGAACCCAACCAAATATCTTCTTAATTATTGAGTTTCGTACATTGAACCATCCCCACACTTTAGTATTATCACGTTAGGGTCGGCCACTCCCCCAAACCTATACATTTTTGGTGCATTTTGGTCAAAACGTTAAAAATTTGAATTTCGAACCCCCAATTTCTTATGTAATGTTGAAGATTTTATAATCATGAAAGTGAATTTGTCGGGGTTGTTAGGAGAAGTCAAATCCCTCCACTCCCCTGTCCTGTACCCATTTAGGGCAGTTTACAAGTTTTAAGAGAAATAATGGACGAAGACACACCACGTTACCCGCTTCGTGCAACAAAAGCGAGGCTGGAAGCATCCAGATTAATCACGATTTCGACGCCAGCAACTGTTTTGGACGATGTAACAAGTAGTTAGCAAGCCACAGCAGAAAATTGGCCACCTACCGTTTCTCTGGATGATTGTTTTGACCGTTCTGTTGCTTTAGAAACTCTGGATCAGCATGAAGATGTGAATCCATTTCCAATTGCAAGCCCTTTTTACGTGGATTACAGTAGCAGGTTCCTTCAGTATCAGCCAGAGAGTTCACCAGCAACAAACGTTCATGTTCATTCATCACCAGTTAGCCCTGGGCCTTCAGGACGTTTGGCAAAAGAGGAAAGTTTGACTCTACCAAGGAGGGAAATTGATGCTCATTCCGTCTATGGCTCAACATCACATGTTTCAAGCAGCAAAAGTGTTGAAAAACGACAGATGACAAAGAAAATTTGTCAGAAAATTCCATCAAATCCAGTTCATCTACTCCCGTTTTCAACCAGTCCTGGTCTAGCAGTAGTAAGCCATTGGAGAGGATAACTGCAGCTCAGTTGGATGAAGAAGGCAGACAGGCTGATATTAAAAGAAATGACGATTTTCGACGTAAGCTTTCACAAAAGAAGATGCAAGAGGAAGTATTTAGCAGTGTACCTGAGCCATTTTCTGCACCTGTTCAGCATTTACTCCCTCGAAAAAAGCAGCTTTCAAAAGAACCAATTATTCTTGGCCAACCTGAATCTGAAGGAAGTTATCTCCCAAGCACAACTTCTTCAATTACCAGAAGTTTTGAGTCTGACCTGTTTTCCATCAATTCTAGAGAAGAAGAAATGAATTTAGACGTTTTTACTTCAAATTTGTCGTAAGACCAGCTGAAGTTTTCATTAAATTTGTTACCATCAATCCTAGCCAGGAGTTTGACTGAACATCGGCACTCAGACCCCTTGAAGAATTCTAGAAGAGGACCAGTAACTCCTCCTATGCGTCTGTCGGCCCCTGCAGAAGTTTTGGCAGCAACTCGTGGCTTCGTCACTGACCCTGCTCCATCGTGTGGCAGAGTTGTGCAGATTCAGAAGCCACGGCTGCACAGAACCTCGAGTATTACTAGTTCCTCAACTGAAAAAGAGCAGGAAATTAGTTGCAAAGATTGGGTTAAAAACGTAAGTTCAGAAAACATCAATTTAGCATCACTTAAGGCTGTAAGCTTACCTGATACTTCAGAAGTGCACGTTTTGGGTGATGGTCTTCCATTTAGTGATTCTCAGTTACAAATGATTGAAAATAGTAGACCAAAAGGTAAATCTTTAACTGTTAAGAAGGTTCCTTTAGCAAAGAATACTATCCCTAAACAACTTGTTGAATCAGTTGAGTTACAGTCTAATGTGTTGCCAGGCCAGTCAAAAAGTTAACCTAGATTTAGAGGTGCGTAACGTCTCTAAATTAAAAATACATCCTAAACTTTTAAGGACTCATTCGAGTTCTTGCAGTAGCAAAGCTAGTTCAGGAGTTTCTTGCTTTAAGTCTTGTAAGGATAAATATGAGGCTTTGAAAAATAAATTGGATCAGGTTGAGAAAATGTCAAAGGCTGTAATGGAGTTGCACATTGGTAAAAAAAAAATGAGTTTGGTTAAACCTTTAAAAGTTGACCGAATTTTACCACCTTACACTCAGTTTCAAACTTGCATATTCATCCTTTGCATCCTTTCATGTCCTTTGCATATTCAAGACCAGCCTTTTTCAGATTTCAATCCACCAAATTTTCCAACCTGCACTGATCAGAATTTGGGTAATGTTCCTTTTTCTACAGCTCCACCTGTGAACAGAGGAATAGACATTAAAATTAAGGCTTTAGATTTACCTAAATTTAGTGGACTAGCATCTTCCACTCCAGCATATGTGTTCCTGACTGATCTGTCTAAAATTAAGCAAGTGAAAGGTTATTCTGATGAGGAATTTTTAACTTGTTGCATTCCTTTAGCATTAACAGAGGAAGCTTATAGATGGTTTTACCAGCACCCACCCTTTTCATCTTACGGGGAATTTTGTGCAGCTTTTAAATACACCTTTCACCCTCCCTCTAAAAATAGGCGTTTAGTTGCAACATTACTTCAGACAGTTCAGAGGTCAAATGAAAACTTCCAGACTTTTTTTCGAAGATGTGAGGCAATTACTTCACAACTTGACGATAGTTACTCTGTTGAGGAACTTATCGAAATCATCAAAGAAAATCTGTCTGAAAGGTTTCAGCCTTGTGCTTGCCAGAGGGATTTTTCAAACTTGGTCGAATTTTACAACTACGCGACAAGAATGGAAACATACCTATCTTCAAAAAATGCCCATAATTTATCCGTTGACGCACCAATACCTACTTTGTCTAACCCGAACGTGTCTGTAAACAATCAACGCCATTCTGCCAATTCTGTACAGGTCCCTGTAGTGTCTTCACCTGCAGCGGTGGCACCTGCAACAGAGAGAAAATTTTGTCAGTTGCATAACACTACTAATCATGACATAAGTTCCTGTTCACAAACTAAACAACTAGTTGAGGCTGTTAGGGCAGGCAATTTTTCTATTCCCAAGTTAGTTGCAGATTTAGCTCGTTCTCAACCAGCAACTGTTGCCACTGCTCAAACTAAACAAAACCATCAGCAGCTTAATACTCAGCCTAAATCATTATTTTCTGGTTTAGACAAGCTAGAAGACAGGCAGTAGTTTGCAACGAATGCTTTAAATCTGGGCATTTAGCTAAAAATTGCTGGATGAAGCATCCTGAACTTCGCCCAGCTTGGGCTTCAAACACTGTCAACACTAATGTGAGCCAGCTCTCACAGACAACTCAGGGGTTAAATCCAAATGCTCCCCCTTACCCAAAATAATCAGGCGACAATACTTCAGTCTGGCTTTGCAGTGCCGTCGCCGCAAGATCATTGGTACAGTGGCCAGTTACCTGACGACCCTCATTAAATACCCAGAGGAATAAGGGCTGAGCGTCCCAAAAAAATAGATTATCTTGGACTTCCCCGTATAGTTAAGGGTCCTGAGGAGCCCAAAATAGCCCTTGTGGCTACGTAGGTGCGTGAATCGGGGATGAAATTGCCGATCCACTTTTGGACAGTGGATCAAGCCTTAGTTTTGTGCACTTACACAACGATTTGATTAATTTGGGTTTCAAATTCAAAAAGCGGAAATATCGGGTTAGATATGCTGATGGGCGCTGGGGTATTTGCCTGGGTTTTTCATCATTCCCATTCAGATTAAAACCCATTCTTTTGTTTACCCATTTATTGAGATGCCTGATGCCATCCAACCACTAATTTTAGGTGTAAATCATCCCTGACTTGGTCATGGATGATTTTAAATTATAATAGAAATTATTGCTTTTGGCATCCATTCAAAGGCGACGTGTACGCTCTCCGTAGGAATCCCTTGTGCTTGCTCCTCCTACTGTAGGTGCAATTATTGGCAACACAGAGCTACAACCCACCCTGGAGGAGATCCGTGAAAAGGTGAATAAAATTGACATTTTGTACTCGGATCAAAAGGAACAACTTTTATTTTGTTAGTGACTTATCGCCATGCATTTTCTACAAGAGTAGGAAAAGTTAAACACTGCCCTCCCATGGTGATGGATACTCACGGAGCCCCTCCTGTAGCTTGCCACCCGTACCCTTTAAGGTATTTAGGTAAACAGAAGGTTGCCGAGCATGTTAAAAATATGCTTGACCTAGGCGTAATAGTTCCTGGTTTTAGTGAACACTGCTGCCCCGTGATTTTAGTGCCGAAAAAGGACGGAACGTCTTGTTTGGTGGTGGATTATGTCCCTCTCAACTGGAACGTGCAGCGTGACCCATTTCCACTATCACTCATTGATCACTCATTGCACGTTACGACAAATGTAAATACCGAAGTAATTTGGACCTAACTATGGCATATTGGCACGTGCCCATGGACCCTGAGAGCGGCAAAATAGGGTGATTTGTCACTACTGAGGGCCAATACCTTCCTCTTCGTGCTCAATTTGGCATGCGGAACAGCGGAGCCAATTTCTGTTGTGCAATGTCGCAGTGCGTCGAACCGTAGGGGTGGGGGGGAGCAATGGAAGGGGTCCAATCAAATTGGGTGGGTGGATTGGTTGGCACATTGGAAGATATGCTTAGCACATTCGTTTGGTGGGTAGCACATTGCCCCAGGGCAAGTTACACAATGTGAAGTTTGCCCCAATTGTGAAAGGAGTAGGGGGTGGGAGGGGCAATGGAAGGTGTCCAATCAAATTGGGTGGGTGGATTGGTTGGCACATTGGAATATATACTTAGCACATTCGTTTGGTGGGTAGAACATTGCCCCAGGGCAAGTTACACAATGTAAAGTTAGCCCCTATTGTAAAAGGAGTAGGGGTAGGAGGGGCAACGGAAGGGGTCCAATCAAATTGGGTGGGTGGACTGGTTAGCACATTGGAAGATATACTTAGCACATACGTTTGGTGGGTAGCACATTGCCCCAGGGCAAGTTACACAATGTGAAGTTCGCCCCTATTGTAAAAGGAGTAGGTGGTAGGAGGGGCAACGGAAGGGGTCCAATCAAATTGGGTGGGTGGATTGGTTAGCACATTGGAATATATGCTTAGCAAATTCGTTTGGTGGGTAGAACATTGCCCCAGGGCAAGTTATACAATGTGAAGTTGGCCCCTATTGTAAAAGTAGTAGGGATGGGAGGGGCAATAGAAGGGGTCCAATCATATTGGGTGGGTGGATTGGTTAGCACATTGGAAGATATGCTTAGCACATTCGATTGGTGAGTAGCACATTGCCCCAGGGCAAGTTATACAACGTGAAGTTAGCCCCTATTGTAAAAGGCGTAGGGTGGGGAGGCAATGGAAGGGCTCCAATCAAATTAAGTGGGTGGATTGGTTGGCACATTGGAAGATATGCTTAGCACATTCGTTTGGTGGGTAGTACAATGCTACAGGGCAAGTTAAACAAAGTGAAGTTAGTCCCTATTGTTAAAGGAGTAGGTGGTGGGAGGGGCAACAGAAGGGATCCAATCAAATTGGGTGGGTGGATTGGTTAGCAAATTGGAAGATATACTTAGAACATTCATTTGGTGGGTAGCACATTGACAAAGGGCAAGTTACACAATGTGAAGTTAGCTCCTATTGTTAAAGCAGTAGGGCTGGGAGGGGTATGGAAAGAGTCCAATCAAATTGGGTGGGTGGATTGGTTGGCACATTGGAAGATATGCTTAGCACATTCGTTTGGTGGGTAGCACATTGCCCCAGGTTAAGTTACACAATGTGAAGGTAGCCCCTATTGTAAAAGGAGTAGGGGGTGGGAGGGCGAAATGAAAAGGGTCCAATCATATTGGATGGGTGGATTGGTTGGCACATTGGAAGGTGTGCTTAGCACATTCGCTTGGCGGGTAGCACATTGCCCCAGGGCAAGTTACACAATGTGAAATCAGCCCCTATTGTAAAAGGAGTAGGGGTAGGAGGGGCAATGGAAGGTGTCCAATCAAATTGGGTGTGTGGATTGGTTGGCTCATTGGAGTATATCCTTAGCACAATCGTTTGGTGGGTAACACATTGCCCCAGGGCAATTTACACAATGTGCAGTTAGCCCCTATTGTAAAAGGAGTAGGGGTGAGAGGGGCAATGGAAGGGATCCAATCAAATTGGGTGGGTGGATTGGTTGGCACATTGGAAGATATGCTTAGCACATTCGTTAGGTGGTTAGCACATTGCCCAAGGGCAAGTTACACAATGTGAAGTTTGCCCCTATTGTAAAGGAGTAGGGGTGGGAGGGGCAACGGAAGGGGTCCAATCAAATTGGGTGAGTGGACTGGTTGGCACATTGGAAGATATACTTAGCACATTCGTTTGGTGGGTAGCACATTGCCCCAGGGCAAGTTACACAATGTGCTGTTAGCCCCTATTGTAAAGGAGTAGGGGGTGAGAGGGACAATGGAAGGGATCCAATCAAATTGGGTGGGTGGATTGGTTAGCACATTGGAAGATATGCTTAGCACATTCG
>JAHWFP010200942.1:0-24789 GCA_023313725.1 Lithobius niger | reverse complement strand
TTTGAACCTCCGTCAGTATCGAGGGCTGCGATTGGTTCGTTCGTGATTGCGATGGGGACCAGTCTCAAGTGACGTCACGTGAAGCGAGTCAAGGTCACAGCCATTAGAGCTAGCATGCACGCGTCTCTTACGGACAGCCTGCTAGGAGTGCGATGGTGGCCGAAAATGGATTGCTCTCAATCATCGTGAATACTGAGGAAATAAAATAACTTTAAACTACCTGTACGGTATTAAAAACATCCAAAAAGATTTCGGAAGCAGTAAACGATGCTGTAATGGAAGAATAACCAGTGGATGTTATCAATGCAAGGTTTCCTTGATACTGCAAGTTGAATATTTTTGTAAGTGCATTTACGTAGCCAAACTAAACAATTCTTTTAAATTATGAAAACGTAACACGATGGTCCCTAGAACATTTTTGTACAATAACTTACAACATAATTAGTATGTCCGCAATTTTTATACCCGGATAGCATAGTTATTTTACTACAATTTATTTTACTGAAGCATGTAACCAGTTTAAGGCGGCCATGTTTTGGCTGTGGTCTTTTTCGCAGCGAACGAGAAAAATGGCATTGGACCCGAAAAGGTTAAGGTTTTTTTTTTTTTTTGTCATGGTCTATGGAGCGTGGTTCACGTTCACATAAATCGTTCAAATCAGCACACAAAAACAGAAACACAGTACATGCCATTCTGACCGACCTAGTACTACACCGACTCTGTTTTCAACAACGGGTTCAGTGTCACGCAGCCAACCTCCGTTGTTGGTGCCTTCTCGGAAACGTTGCAGGAGACATGGGTTGGACATCAAGAGGACAAGAATACGGAGAGCAAGTATAACTGTTGAGGGGTGCAGATGTCCTTGCAAGAAGAGTAGTAGCCAATCAAAGCCAAGCACTCGCATAACTTCTTCATTAAACCTAATACAAAGAAAACAATTTATTAGTAAAAGTTCAGAATTGTCGAGTTAGAAATTTTTTCATACTGCATCATCCGTAACTTATTGCCAAAGTCACAACATCGCACAACAAAAATTACCTAGAAAATAGCCGAAAAATGTGCATAGCAGAAGTTTAGACTGTTTTATGCTAGACGTCGATCACAATTTCCACTCATTCTTCATAAATTGGAGATGCTCAAATATCAACAGTCTGATCGACGTCCAACTGTTAAGCCTAATCTTCATAGTAAAATTGAGCATCTCCAATTTATGAAGAATGAGTGTAAATTGTGATCGACGTCCAACTGTTAAGCCTAACCTTCATAGTAAAACATACGGAATTTTCGTTTTATGATAATCAGAAGTTTTCTTTTAAAATTATAACTTTCCATTACTGGAGCAGGGACAGAAATTTTGACAATTACTTTCCAGTGACCTCTTCATAACAATAGTTCATGGGAGTTTGGAAACAACAGAATGTTTGATCAAGTTTACTGTTATAAACAATAACTTTTCATGCATTGATGGTTGGAGAGACTCAAAAACATCATTGTTATAACAGGTTTATTGTTGTACGAGATATCGTTATAATCGGGGGAGGGGGGGTTTAAGTGTACTTAATGTTTCTAGCAAGTAACCACAAATGTTTAGGGCAACCTATATCACAACGCAGTAGGGATCAACCGAATTAAAAATCAGAAAATGACGAAACGTACAATGAGTCTTTATCAACATTGGTATTGTGTTTTGGAGATTGAGCGTTAAAAAGAAATGGCTTTCCAAAGCAAGATCGACCGAATGCGAATCTTAACAGAATCTGTAGCTGGATCTTTTTAATACGGACTCGGCAATAATTTTACCGTTTGGCTGAATTTTCAATGACTTTTACTTACTTTGTTTTATATCTTGGATATGCGAACCAAACAAATAGTACACAGTTGCTGATGAAGGTTGCACTACTGGGGAATTTTCAGTAATATTGTAGCTAAAACAACATTTAACACACGAGTCTGTCTGAGAAGGTGACCAACTCACGTTTATTTAATTCTGATATCAAATTTAATTTTGATAACACATAAAATTTGCCAGCAACTGTATACTCTTTGTTGATTCACGTTCCCAGATAGAAAACAAGTACAAAAATGTTTGAAAAACCAAAACGTTTTCAAGGTTTTCAATAACTTTGCTAATTTTGGTTAATTTGGACATTTAATGTGTTTTTTCTACAGCTTTTCAATGGAGCTATAATTTCAAATTAATAGCATAAACCGTTCCGAAGTTATGGCAGACAACTCATGAACAGTTGCATTTTTTTGGTTTGACTGAATTTTTCGATTGAGTTTAAGATCCAGAGTTGATCCACAATATCCTGCAAATTATTCGGAGTGGTTGAATTTGGTAGAAGTAGGATCGGTGATCCCTACACTGGAAGTTCATTCTGTTTATCACTGAACAACTTACACCAAATACTGCATTACTTACGCATTATTGGTTGCCTTGCTATTCGAGAATAAGTTGAGCAGAAGACTGAGACATCGATTGCGAAGCAAAATGCTTTTAGCTGAAGCTATACACGCCGATTCACCAATAACATCTACAGTAATAAAGAAATTGTATTGTTTACTTATCTGTTTGATAACTAAAAATACCTACAGCAAAAGTGATCGTATTGTTCACTCATCTGTTTAATACTAAGGTTGCAATGAGCCAATCTTAGTCAATTTTACGATAATTAGTTTGGTGATAGATGCTCTTCAATTGTAAACTGATCAATATTTTTAAAATTTCCATTAAATGATTTTAATGTTTCAGTTAACTGCCGAGTTGCCGAGCAGAGCTTTGCCAATTAACTGACAATTGGTAGCTTGTCGAACGTTTTATCCAACGTAATCGAATCAGGCTAGACTTGTCGCATGCAAGATAGCCATGAGAACGAAATCTTGAAGTAGTCAAGTTAAAATCTAAGCTATTAAATTGATGTTTTTCTGCCGCAAAATTAACTAAACGCTTCAAGCTAAAAGCTTCCTTTGCCATCCCCTCTGCAGCTCGATAATCCAACCGGACTGTCTTATGTTGATGGGCCTTCCTCTTTCGGCATCCTTGCTGCAATAATTGACAAAACCATTTTCAGCGTACGAAGCAAATTCCCCACAATCCAGCTCGTGCCGCGGCAAAAGCAACAGTGGTGTAGGACGCGAGAGAGGAAGCAACTGGATGGTTTTCCATGAATTAAGGTATAACTGTGTGCAAAGTGATCTGCTCATTAGTGCTGTAGTGCAGGAAGCGTCCCATAAGTGACACAGTGAGGAGGATTCTGCAAAGTAGAACTTGTAGCAGTTCATCATAGGTTGCATCGTCGTGCCTATCTGTAGTTTAGAGGAGGTGGGGGGGATGCTTTTACCACTCCATTCAGCAAAGTAAAAATCGTAACGAAAAATGTTGCTTTGGTAGGTCTGGATTAAAGGACGTTGTGGATACACAGATTTACACCATAGGACCATAGGATCACTGCTACGCCTTGCGGTCGCACCGAGCGAATGGTTCTGGTAGTGTCTATCGGTAAAATGACAAGGGAATGGTATTCAATGTCAGTATTATTAAGTTGCCCTAATTCATAATCACAGGGCCAGATCTCTTGAAACAGTAAGACATCTGTTTGTGAGTAGGGATGTGCGAGTCGAAAAATTTTAATTCTAGCCGAGCCGAGTCGAGCCGAGTTTGCAGCAGAAGAATCGAGTAACGAGCCGAGTTCGAGTATTTGATGGAAATATTTTGTTTGCAAGTTTCTCTATAATTTGTTGAGATAATAAGAACAAAGATGATGCTTAACTGACTGTGTTGGTCATGTTTTTCCAGTTTTAAGGACATAACTTGAAAATGGTTTCAGTTATTGACTTTTAATCTGCACCACTGGATAGGTCTCGCCGAGATGATCGATTTGGTATATTAGAATGTCAAAATCGGTCAAAAAATTGGCGAAGTTATCGCTTTTTCGCCGGATTCGAGTTTTTCGAGTATGCACGCAAGCAGCGAGCCGAGTTCGAGTACAAGTTTCATACTCGGCTCGGCTCGAATTTTTCGAGTATCACACATCCCTAAATAGTACACTTCAACTATTTCAGGTCTAGAACTTTCAGCACCCGCATAGTTCCAACTAACAAGGCATAGCCACATGAGGGATTGAGTTGTAAGCAATTTGGTTGGTGGATATTGACAGATTATGAGCCGTTTGGTTGAGTTATTGATCGCTTAGTTTGTACAGCTTACGCTCCATATTAATCATACAGACTTATGAAAAGCTACTTATTTCACTGCAAACTGGAACTGAGACAAACTAACTGTCCTTACCTTCTTCAGTAGGATCTTCCAAATTAATATTTTTTTCAGACACTGAGCATGTTGATAATGTTGCTGCAACAAACTGGCCAAACCTAAAGGTAACAAAACAGTCATATTTAACTGCACCCTTCACTTAACTAAATAAGTAAATAAAAGAACACACATGAAATAA
The DNA here is from genome assembly GCA_023313725.1 of Lithobius niger. Taxonomy (NCBI): domain Eukaryota; kingdom Metazoa; phylum Arthropoda; class Chilopoda; order Lithobiomorpha; family Lithobiidae; genus Lithobius; species Lithobius niger. The sequence continues at coordinate 20,338 of JAHWFP010200942.1, read as the reverse complement.
AACCAACAGAAATTTTAAAGAAAACGTTTTTTACCTGAGTAAGTCTTGATTGCTAGGTGTATTGTTCAGCAGTGCAGCCAGCAAATTGTTGACAATCTGCATTGTTAAAGGTGGCAAGCTGGGATCCTTCAAAATGTGAAGTAACTTTGGTACCATGCCCACACATCGCATTATTCGCATGTTGGTACGCAGATCACTACAATTATATATAAGCAAGGAAAAAATGAAGCAACAATTAAAAGCCAATTTTCAACATTGTGAGCTGCTTCCCTTTCCATGTTACCTTGATTCCGTAACTAATTCATAAAAATGTTCATACAGAGAGCGTTGCAGCTCACCAGGAGCTTCCCGCCATACCTAAAAACATAAAAGAAAAGTTTGAACAGTAAAGCTTAGAAAATAGGCCTGCTAAAAGAGAATGTCTTAAGAAAACTTGTCACACAGTGATAAGTAAATACTCTCTACTGGGCTTTTAACAATTTTATGCTTTTTGGGTTGCACATCAATCGAGTCACAAAGGAGTACTCTTATGCGGCATAGGTCACTCAAGATGGTCACAGACGATGATTACCAGCCCGTGCCAAATTTTCCTGTTGAGTTTTTAAAGCTTATAATATGGTTAAAATATAATTTTGGTGCTGCGTCAAGTATTTTCACATGACCCCAAAACTGCTGCTTGTTCACGACACAATTGTTGTGTATGCAATTAATGCTGTATGTAAAAATTATAACGATATTTTAACGATACCTCTTACAACAATAATCCTGTTATAGCAATACTACGTTTGAGGGAGGCTCTTCAAGCAATAGCCAATAATGCATGCAAAAGTGATTGTATAAAATGAAATGCTGCCACAACATTCTATTTCCAAACACACTTGGACTATTGTTATAAACAGGTTTCGCTGTATGTATAAAAGACTAAGTGTCAGTTGTAGTTGACATGGTTAATTTGATTGTTAAGAATTAGCAGGCGGAGCTACCATCGCCACCATCAGCAACACGAGGGAAACTAGTGCAAACTTCCGTCACCACTGATGGATGGAAGTGACGTTGCTGCTGACACTTTTTAAGAATTGTTCGGGCACTTTGAAAATTTACAAATGTGGGTCGTCCACGAATTATGACCATGTGACAATGAATCCTCAATTATTAAGGTAGGTCTGAGTCAGCTTTAACTACGTCACAGATGTAAAAAAAATTACCCCAAAATAACTAAATCTGCTCAATTCCATAAATGAGCAACATTATACTTTTTTTCAAATTGTACCATTACAACAGCAGTATCATCTTATCCTCGCATGCAAACCCGTAACTCTGTCAAATTTTGATCAGTTTTGATGTTTGAAGACACCATTCGAATTGTTTTTCGAGAACTAGCCAATGGTACTAATCTCAAGCCATTTGTTCAATTAATTTTTGGCAAAACTAAATTTAGCAAAACTAAATATATCGGAATTACTCATTACGATCACTTTCAAAAACAGAATACTGTCAGTATCTTGCAAAATTTTTTTTTTAAGCAAGCAGACAAAAATGTAACCAGAAGACTCAATTTTCTTGACCCTGCCTGATAAAGCTTGTTGAAATACAATCGAAAATTTGCACGATACTGACAGTATTCCGTTTTTGAAAGTGAGCGTAATGAGTAATTTCCGAGATCGAATTGAATCAACAGCGTTTCAAAGTAATTCGAGTAAGCCTAACGGTTTATTTTGTGAACTAAATATATTTAATTGGCCTCAGTAAGCAGTCTAAAATCAATGATGTTCTTACAATTTTGGGCTTCTAATCCCGTATCAGATAAATTTACTAGTACACAAACTGATAAATGTAATACCAAGCCTTATGAAAAGGCCTTTCTAAAGTCCTCATTGTTATAATTGCAGACATTTACTTCTTTGGAATATGTGAGCCCCAAAATGCTACTTATCTTATACTGGGGGAAATACGGTATTTGTGATGCTAACCAAAACGTGGCTTTCCGTGTTTTTTCAAAGTACCAAATAAAGTAAAATTATCACTGACTCAAGCAACATCATGCTAAAAACATTACTATTTTTATAATCTTGTTATTTTTAATCAGCAGAATTGCAACAACAAACATAAAAAAAAACATAAAAACTGTAAGACAGTCAATTGTTGAGTTGAAAAAAGATACAATTTCTTGACTCATGTCATTGAAACATTCCACTTATTTATTCTCTGAGCGCAACTTGCCTCCAGACATCTGAATAATTTGATCCCTGCAAAGTCATTAAAAAAGTGGGTCCCAAATCTAACTTAAAAATACAACTGTATAGATGTTAATTACAAACTGACCTCCAGATCACACAACAGGTCACGAAACGCAGACGGGTTAGGAATAACGGTGTTTTCTCGCCCAGAGTCCACCGTACCGACAAGGGAAAATGCTAAATGCAAGATATGACTATTCAGAAGCAAACGCTTCTTCTTCAACAACATGGCCAATGTCTGAAAATAAATAACGAAAAATAATTATTTACAATAAATAAAGTGAACACAGGACAGGGTATCATAGAACTGAAGAAATAAAATATTGGGATTCCCCTCTCTAGAATGCGACCAAGATGGCGGCTGTGCGTGGTGTTGATCCGGACATGTGATAGTTTGAAAAGGGCTATTTTCAGCAAAACACACACAATTTCAAGGTAAGGTAATAAAAAGATGATATTGAATTAAATTAACCAAAAATATACGTTCAAAAACACCTAATTCAAGCGGAATTACAACTAAGAAGTACGCAATTGGATTTTTTTTTAACAGGGCTTAGAACTGAGGGACAATATATCATTCGTCCGGCCAATATGACTTGTCTACAGACAACGATATCGTCGTTTAAGCTCGAAAGGGTTAGAGTATTATCAATATACTATATCCAAGATTATTTTTAACTTAATTCTTCACATAATACCAGATCGATGAAATGCAGTGTGAAGGTTGCACAAATTTTCACAATCCGATCATCTAATTACAGCCAGTTAGAGATTCAACACATTTTGCCAGATCAAAGGCAGGAACCCACGATATGCATAGCCAACATTATCTTTGTATAGAAAGAACTCTTTGAATCGGACATGCCGAAAAATTCACACTCAATAAAGTAAGCCTATTTTCTTGAGCAACAAGAGACACAACCAAACTGTGTCATGCCCATACGAGAAAGTGATGCGGAGCATTGTTGTGATACCAACCATGGAGAATTTAGGAATCTCGGTGGGCACCTTCTTTATATTCAGCAATGAGCATTAAATTAAACGAATTTTAGCTATAATTGAAGGTAAGTATTTTGATGATGGTAAAAAAAAAACGACAACACTGGTTTGCTTAAAAGAAAAGCGGTTTGATGGCTATTGTTGTAGTCTTTGCCAGAATGTCTGTGCCAACAATAGAGGACTAAGAAGGGGAGCAGCAGTTGGAACGACTTTCGCGGTGTTTTAAATTTTGGAGCACCAACATTTTTTAGTTTCCAACGTTTGTGTAGTGAACTTCTGATGATGCGGAGAACGGACATTTCTCCGAAAGTTCAAGAGAACAATACGTGTTTTTCTTCAATCGTGGTAGTGTAAAAATTACCGCACTGGCCCAAATGGAAGAAGGTACTTTTTTCTAATTTGTTCCATTAAAACTTCATCTTCGGCTTATACTCGCGTCCAAATCCATACCTCGGCCAAATATGACCGATTTTGAAATTTGAATACACCGTTCGAATCATTTTTTCGAGAGCTCTCCATTGGTGCTAATGTGAAGTCAGTAGCACAAATCGCTTTTGAATTATTTAGCAAAAACTAAAATATGACCAAAAGGGGACCTTAAAAATTGTTATGGACTCCACAATTAAAAAAAAACTTATAACGATAATTATTATTCTAAATAGGCATTAGCCAAACTATTATACAATACCAACTATTTAAAAACGCCTAGATTAAAAACGTCAATATCAACTATATTGGTAATCGAGGAACTGGCAGAATCTTGAGCAAAAGTCGTGTGACTTATAATCGCGCCCGTTTATTTTTGTTGAATTTATGAGCCTAAAATGGCAATTCGCCTTATGTTCGAGTTGCCTTACAACTGGGCCAGTACAGCACTCCCCCTTCTAATAACTTTTGAATACCACTGCTATCGCCAAGAGATTGACTAAACCCTACGGAGTCGAAAATCTGTGTTGTTTGAATAGTAAAAAGCGTAATTCAGAAGAAATAGCTAAAGTAAAGGTAAGTGTTTTCGAGTTATAGTAAAGAAACCTGAACAGAACTATACCTGATAACCTCGAATGCGATCCATTTCCTGCTGGGCAGAATTGCTGCTACGAACGACGCACACCAAAGATTTGACAGCCGCGTACAGCCCCTCAACGTCAGCAGCCATGGCGATAAGACCCAACAACGCTGGGCAACCGCCAACATTTTCTAAAACTCTTGCAACAGGCTTGGGACTAAATGTCCGAACACCTGCAACGAAGCCAAAAACCGAAATATGAGGCAAAAGCAAACTCTTGAGAAGAGTTCCCATTAGGAAATATCTGTCGAATAAAACTGAATGCTGAAAATGCATGAAAGTGTAGAATTAGTATGAGATCTGGCCTTGGGAAGCTGTAAAGCCTAGAACACTAAAGCTGAAACTGTTGAACTTTGGTTGCTCAACTTACCTTACCTGTTGATCAGTGGCATCACCAATTCCAACAGGTTAGACAGTCGATTTGTGAAACTTACATACTGTATTGATTTCCTATTTCAGTTTGCTTTCACCGTTCAATTTGATTAATAACTGCGTCGCACAGTTGATCAACAAACGTCGACTAGTGGTAACACGCCTTTAGGCTGTTAATTGGGTTTAAAGAGAGAAAAATACAACTGGAAAAGCCGCACACAAGTCCTATTTTACCACATTTACAAGGGACTAACAAAATCATTACAAGTTTGTGCTGTAAATTAACATCCTCTCTGAGTATGTGTGCAAACCCAAGGAAAATTCCGTAAGTCCAAAAAATGAAAACCATGTTATTGAATTGCTTCCGCTTCTACCGTAAATCCCCGCATATAAGCCCTGGGCTTATTTTCGAATTTAAGCCCATGCTCCGGATATAAGCCCATGAGTTTCTATGCAGGACAATGATTTTATGGGGGCAGGTGTCGACAATCTTCTAAATGCCCCAGTAAGCGAACCATATTTCCCCGAAAACATAAATTAAGTATTTGTTTCCTTTGCCATTTTATTTTATTATGTAATATTTTACTTAACCTATTAAGTCTGAGGAAAAAACATTGCGAGGATTTTTTTCTTCTTTTATGCCAGAATAAGTTTACCAAATAACCATTATTGTCTGTAATTAAAAACAAAATTGGCTAAGTATTGTAGGGATAAAGACATATTTTCCATCCAGGACAGAGGAATGGAAAATAAGTTTTCATTCCAGAATACCGTCCCGAATTAAACTGCAAAAATGTAATTAGGTAGCATACGTATTTTATGAATAAAAACATATGTTCTATCCAGGGCCTCTAATTGGTTCTCTGAAACAAAGTTTTGCAAATCGGGCCTGCCCTGTTGTAACCAGATTAGGCCGTGAAAAAAAAAATCATCTCAACTTTGAAGGGAAACTGCGGGTCGAATAACCGCAATTTGCGGCCAAGATATTGAAAAGAGAAAAGCTGAAATTCGCTACATGACGTGTTATCCATCGATTTCTGTAAAAAAAAAAACGTTGTTGCCGACGTCTATAATTTTGTAAAAAGCACTTGAGTTGAGTGTAGACTCACTAAAAAACTGCAAAAATGTCGTTCTCGTACTTTTTTCGTAAGTTAGAAAGCAGAAAATTGGTCTTTATTTGATCAGCGGTAGCGATCGAACGATTTCACTGGGCGCCGCCATCTTGGATTCGTTGGAAAGCTGGAATTCCCATAAATCCAGGCCTCTCAACATATTTTCTCGACGGCCATTTGGCATTAGCTAATCAGGCGTTTTGTAGTAGGTTGTTTCTGGCGGTTTCAAACTAACTTTCCAAAGCATTTGAAGATCGAGTTCCATCATTGGCCTGTTGGCACCACGTGACCGATTTGACGCACTCTCATTGGCTGATGCATGATTTCACCATGGCCGCCGCCGCTTGCTTCGGATTTCACGTGAGCGCTTGTGTTTTAGTTCACCGTTGAAAATCACAAGAAAGATGATGTTTCACAGCATTAAAAATTTAAAACAACAGCCACGACGCAAAACTAAATGGAAAAGGAGCCTATAAACCTTCACACTATCGCCTTGTCAGGTGGGAACAACGATTTTTAGCCTAACAACGCCGACTTTCAGACGCGTTTTGTTAACACGGAGATTTTCAATTTTAGTTCATTACCGCCCTTAATAAAAAATAAAAAATTTCCTTGAAACAATTAAAGCCATTTATTTGATTTTTTCTGTGCACCTTAATGAATATCTGTTGCGTGCATGTAGTAAGTTTGAAATAATAGTGTCCAATAGTTTCGCAAAAATAAATATTTCGTTAGTGACGGAATAAAATACCAACTCACTCCATTAGCGACGACAATTTATTTTTTAACTCCTTTCCTTTCCTTTCTTAAAACGTTAAGGAATATTTAACGATTTACTTAATAAACAGTGCGAGTTTTTATACAACCTAGTAAGAATATTAAAAAAAAAACGCGTTTCGCATATAAGCCCTGGGCTTAAAAGCGAGTCATTTTAGCCATTAGTGTCGTTTACAAAAACGCATTATTTCGTTTATTAGCCCATGGGCTTCTTTGCGGGGATTTACGGTAATTATTCACCAAGCGCTGCAGCCACTAATACAAACTCTTTAAAACAGAAAACAACTTACCTTGGTAGCCAATGAGCACGCCACCTAAGCTACGGGCAGGACCGCTAAGATGACCAGCAGAATTGTGTAAAACACGGATCGGAGTAGCATTCTCATGAGATGACATGCCAAGCTGGGGACAAAAGAGGTTAAGTTAAAACAAAATATGGAATGACTTTTCCATACTTACAGGCACATTGTCACTGAATGAAAGTCTGAAGAATCTAGCAACAGCTAGCTCTATGAACCATCATCTAGCACTCGCTTGCACCAAGCGAAGAAATGCACAATGCCATTTCTTTCAACGAAATAAACAAGCCACGTGCTTGCTTAATTAATTATAGAGATTTGGTACATCTTCTCTGGCTGTTTGACAGTAACTGTTGGCGCGTTCTCGTGCGTCTCTCTTTACCTGTATTTAAATTGAGGTTTTGATGTCTGTGGCTGTGGCGTGGCGCCATCTAACAGGAGTGACAACAGCAACAGACATCAACATCCTCAATTTAACTCCAGGCAAAGCGAGCCACACAAGAAAAGAACCAACATCACACAGGCCAGACAAAACGTACGGCCGTGCCTTACAATAATTTGCCACAGTGCGTGTTAAAAAGACAATTCTGGGATGTACTTTCCAAGTTTAAGTGTTTTATACTGTGCGGTACTCGAAATATTCGAGCCGAGCAAAGCCAAGTACGGAACATATACACGAACTCGGCTCGTCGCTTGCATCGTACACGAGAAACTCGAATCCAGTGAAAATGCGATAACTTCGCCAATTTTTGAGCGACTTTTGACGTTCAAATATACCAATTCATCATCTCAACGAGAGCTTTCGGTGGTGCAAATTAAAAGCCACTAGCTCAAACCATTTTAAAGTTATGTCCTAAAAACTGGAAAACTAGATGTAGATGTTGACTCACATAGTCCGTTAAGCAGCATCCTAGTTTTTACACTAACACAATTAAAAAAAAAAAAAGACACTTGCAAAATAAGTGTGCTAACCAAATACTCAAAATCAGCTCGATACTTGATTCTTCTGATACAAATTCGGCTCGGCACGAATTAAAATTATTCTACTTGCACACCTCTACCAATGCCTTAATGAACCTGTCAGTTAAATGTTCAACCTGTAAAAGAGACAGCTTTATAATTGTGCCACTTGAATGCTATTTTAGTTCCTTTGTTTTAAACAATAGGTGTTTAAAATGACAAACAATGTCAAAGTAATAATTAAAAAAATTAACCGACGATCATTCCTTTGCAAGTCCTTCGCAAGTTGGTGCAACTTACCAGCAATGGAAACTGAAACTTGTCACGCAAAGCACACGTGTGCTTAGCATGATAAGTTTCAGTTTATACGGTAGGTAAGTTGGTGCATGCACACTATTGCATTACTGCACCATCTGGCTTTAGCACTGCACGCTATAATACGACATGTATAGCATGCTTTTAAAAAGTTACCCCTTGACTAAGAACGTCTTACACAACAACATAAATAATTAAGTTAGTGACAAAACGCAAGCTTTCTAACCCCAACACAGCAAGCAAACCACAGCAGAATTATTAGCATCCTGCCAACTCGATTAGGTCGGATCACCTCATGTATCTGACCTACGTACAAAAGGGCTTCTAAACGACGATCACCCAGAGCGTTCCAAGTGAAATTTTATAAGTAAAGTTGATCTTAAAGTACTGTAACAAAAAAGCCATCTAACCTGTTTGGCCACACACTTGCTGTCCACTTTACTATAAACTTTCCTGATGCGAGCCAAAGTGAGCTGCGTAATGGCCAAAGCATTCAGCCCAAAAATAACCTTTTCTTCAGGCACAATACTTCCTATAGTTTCTGACCCTGAAATGTAATAAAAAGAATGGCATACTGTACAAGCACTGTGGCCAATATTCCATGAGATACGCATTAGGCATTAGGACAAGAGTTGAATACTGGTTGAATACAGGACGGAAAAGCCAATGGCTCAATATGGGTAAATAAGTACGGATGCAAACCTATTTACGTTGCCTTTTGGACTTATATGTCAGACTGCCTGAGCGGGGAATCGAACCCACAACCTTTGAAATCAAGGGCCGCAGTCCTACCGCTGAGCCAAACTGACACGGCCATCTTTTTAAAAAAGGAAACGTCCATAGAGAGAGGAAATGTCCATTTAACACGCACACATATACATGTAAACATACACCTTTCCAATCGCCACTGGAGGGACACTTGATTGCACGCCACACACCCATGAAATCGAAAGTAACACACAAGAAAGCGTAAAATAGTTGGTTATACAGGACGGAAAAGCCAATGGCTCAAGATGGAACAAATACGTACGGATGCAAACATATTTACGTTGCCCTTTGTACTTATATGTCAGACTGCCTGAGCGGGGAATCGAACCCACGACCTTTGAAACCAAAGGCCAAGGTCCTACCGCTGAGCCATACTGACACCGCCAAAGTATACATTATACAGTATGCTCAGCGGTAGGACCTCGGCCTTTGATTTTAAAGGTGGTGGGTTCGATTCTCTGCTCAGGCAGTCTGACATATAAGTCCAAAAGGCAACGTAAATAGGTTTGCATCCGTACTTATTTAGCCCATTGTTTATGGTTGCTATGGTTGAAATACCCTAGTAGCGCACAGTGAGAAATGGGTGCACATGATAACAGAAACGTAAAACCCAAGGACGGTGAATGCACCATAGAAAGACAACCGTTTCCTCGAAAGACTTTAGACATTGTCAATATAGTTTTTTTCCTCGAGATTACAGTAAGGTTTTATTTATTTTTTCTACACTTAAAAGGAATGACGTTTTGATTAGCCTAGTTAGCCGGTGTTGTCACATTCTCTATATTTGCAGGAAAGCTATTCACGTAACGGGGGCCAATTACTCAAACATAAACATCTCACGCCAAAAACTGCGGGAGCCACCAAGAAGAGTAACAGTGGGAATTTGAAACTGCTACTAGTTAAGCAAAATGCAGTTCAAGTTAAGTTTTGTCTGGTATCCGAACACGAGACCACGACCCATATGTAAGCCCGTGGTTTTTTCGGGGAATTAAGATCCAACAGCAGCGAGATCGTGAAAATGTTCCTAATTGAGATTTGTTTGTTGTTCGTTTCTTAGCAACTGCCAATGTTGGGCAATACAGGGTTGCAATAATAATAAATCCCAACCAACAGTACGCTTTTCGTATTCTTTACTTAAATCATCCACAACTTACCATGTACAACAGGTGCTTGGATGCAACCCAGGTAGCTTGGTCCCAGCTGGTACAGCAGCTGCACCATTGGGGCAGACAAAACGTCTTCTAAAAGCAGGCATGGACCTTGCTTCCATGTTAGTCGTGAATGCCGCCTCCATGATGGAGGTGTGCCAATGTAACCATACACAGAAGCCGCAACCGTCAGATTGGCTGCACCCCCACCTGGGTTTTGAGATATGTAGTGCAGCTGTAGAAATGAAAGAGTTTAAGTATACAAAAAATTAAGTAAAATTATCAAATGTAACATACAGCGATACTGGAATACACGATAATCACAACACAGTGTTGCGTCTTTACAACGTTGGTCCGTTGTTAGGTGGAGTCCATACGTCCCATGGAATGGATTGTTGCACGGTTTGTATTATGAGTAAATAAGTTATTGTTGCACATTTTTAAAGCCGCTGCTTCCTGGCTATGGGAAAATTTTTTTTAACACATGTGGCTAAACATGCAGCATGAAATTCTTCTGATTCCACGCGGCCGAAGTTGAAGTCTTTGTAAAATCGGCAAAAGGCGTTTACAGTGGAAATTTTCAGACATCGTAGAAAGTTCGATGAAAATAACTCAAATTCCACCCTCGAAAGCACTTCACTAAACTTTCACCGGTCTACTTTAAATTTTCGGCGATTTAACGATCTCCTTTCAAAAGAACCACCAAAATATGAAACGATATAAACGTCACATGGAAGCATTAGCCGTCTTGCTAGGGATCGGCCGATATGACTTTTTACCGATACGATACGATACCGATGAAGGATAAACCGATCCGATCCGGCCGATGCCGATACCGATAATAATAATAAAAAATCTCGACTAAAAGTTTAAATTTCATACAATAAATGCAACTTCGCTTTCTGGTTTTGCATGGGTTCCAACTGTTGAGATTATTAAAAATGTTCTGCGCAGCAATTTTACTCAGCATTTTTACTCTTATTCCTATGGCTTCAGTATATTCATCTTCTCAAGTTAGATTTTAGTTGGTTATTGTAAAACTTGGACTGTTGGAACTGTCATGTGCTAAATTTTTATTACAAACTGAGCAAATCGCTTTGCTTTTCTCACTTGTTTGTTGCTTTTGCTGCCCTTGGTGTCAGTTTTGCAGGGAAAACAATTGCGTTTCTTGGCATAACAAAGATCTGTATCGGAAGCCTTATAGTGGTCCGATACCGATAAGGCAAAAATACAGATAAATACAGATTATATCGATACCGATATCAATATCGGACTATCCCTACGTCTTGCTCTGCATGTACTTCTCATATCGTCTAGCATCAGTGAAAACAGTTGCAGTGTGGGCACTGCCAAGACATAGGAAAATCGCACACAGCGTTTGCAGTGGAAATTTTCAGACATCGTTGAAAGTAGAAGAAATTTCGACGAAAAATCGTGGAAAGTTCGACGAAAATAACATAAATTTCTCCCCCTGCCCATTTACAGATGCACTCCTGGCCAAGTAGTCGAGCTCGATGTTACTAAAAAGCCCCATATGACAGACTGACGGTGTTAAAAGCGATGACTTTATATTGAGGACAACTCCGATGCTTCACATTTTTGTAAATTCTTTTCTTTAAATATGCAGCATGCTTGGTTCCATTGTGGTGTGCAACGTGCGTCCAGTTTTCAATTGAACATCACTATATTTCACATCTGTTGTGTTCTTATTTTGCCAGAGACAACAAAACATGCAACAAACTGGTTCATTTGTCTTTGAAAGCAAAAATTAATTAATTATAATGGGTCGTTGACAAGCCAGCAAGTAACACAACTTTGTATTCTAAGACACGCCTCAACACCAATGGTCAAAACAACTTCTTGTAGTCGGCAACATCAAGCAGCGGAAAAAAAATGTGTGCTTGCCGGTGACTCAAAACCCTCCTGGTCAAAAATTCTTATTGGACTTTGAGACGACTATGTTATTGTTTTGTATGTCTAGCAACTTAAGTGCGAACTACAAGCCAAGTATTAAGTTTTGGGTCGAAGCCGAAACAGTCACCCGGTGACCAGGCTTTTATTTTTTAATTTTTATTTCGGTTAGGAAAGTACAACCTAGTACCCCTAATTGGTTCTTTCTGTTCAGACATTGGGGTCCAAAATTCTAAAATATTTCAAACTACATCAAAACCTGATGCTTGTTGGATAATGTATGTGCAAGAAAAGCTCACCTCTGTCAAAAATTTCTGTTAAGTAACCTTTTGCGGGTCACTTTTTTTATTTAGCTAAAAAAAAAAAAGTCATGGGCAGGGCCTGAGAGCCGACATTTTTTTTTCCGCGGCCTAAGAGGTATTGTTATAACGGGGTTAAACTGTATTGTTACTTTGTTCGCAACACACTGTTGTTAGAAGTCTCGCATAGCATTCGCCCTTCTTTGTTTAAACTGCTTTCTTCTTTTCGAGAGGTTAATTCTACTACCACATCGAAATGGTCAACAGGATTAACATTACCAACAAGTTAACAACTAAGAATAACTGAGGTAGGAACATTTGGCTTAGAAGCCTCAAGGATTCCAATGTTGTAAGACTTACTGTTGTAAGAATAGGTATGGCCATAAATAAGGTTCAAGTGTAACAATACCTTTTAAAAGAACAAAAATCACAAGAAAAATGCTCACTTTCACAAAAAAGACACCCAAATCGTACATCGAATTTTCGATAGTGAACTATCTTCCTCAGGCCTTAAAGTTAGTTTGGACTTATTTACATGTACGTTGACATCTCCATTTCCGTCAGCTTGTTTGTTGCTAGGCTTCAAACTTGGTGCGTTGCATAGCTTCCCGATTAAACTAACTTTAAGAATTGAGGAAGATAGTAATTAAGTAACGAAAATTTGCTAGACAGTGTTCTGGGTAGGGATGTGCGATACTCGAAAAATTCGAGCCGAGTCGAGTATGAAACTTGTACTCGAACTCGGCTCGCTGCTCGCTTCCATACTCGAAAAACTCGAATCTAGTGAAAATGTGATAACTTCGTAAATTTTTGACCGATATTGACATTCCGATATGCCAAATCGATCTTCTCGACCAGAGCTTTCCAGTGGAGCAGATTAAAAGTCAATAGCTCAAACCATTTTCAAGTTATATCCTTAAAGCTGGAAAACCATGAACCACACAGTCAACTAAGCACCATCTTTGTTCCTATTATCTTAACAAATTAAAGGGAAAATTGCAAACAAAATATTTTCATCAAATACTCGAACTCGGCTCGATATTCGATTCTTCTGTTGCAAACTCGGCTTGGCTCGACTCGAATTAAAATATTTCTACTCGCACATCCCTAGTTGTGGGTGTCTTTTGGTGTGAAAGTGAGCGTTTTTCTTGTGACTTTCGTTCGTTTGTAATGGAGTTTCAAAATAAGAAAATTAACGATGTTTTCGGAACATACCTTCTGTGTGCTGACATGTAAGCCATCCACATAAAGTGAAGCTGAGCTGTTCTTTAGAACTGCTCGATTCAGCACCAGGACGATGTGGTGCCACTGTCCCTCCTGGAGCATTTCTGGACACCAAATACGGATACAGCCATCACCAGATACTTCTGGCTCCCACTCGGCAGGCCCTGCAATCAAATAGAAAAAACAAATATGACGGGGCTGCACCGATATCATTGGATCGGTATTAGTCAGTGGTATCGGTAAAAACAAGGGTTGGTCAGGTTGAGGAGAATTTGCGACTAGGCAATTACCCCCATGAACAGTCGACAAAGCCACAAATAGAATTGCTACTATGAGGGTCCATCCTCAACTTGGTAAAAAACGGATTTCGGTTAGAATATCAACACTCACTCTCATAACTTCCGGAAATACCATCTTTCCACAAATTTGGCATATGACCTCCATTACGTCGCATACAAAAACAATGGTGGCTCCTTCCAAAAAGATGTAAATACATTACTGATCAGGCCCGTAACGAGAGCCACAAATTGCGAGAGACTACAACTCATTCCAATGTATACAGTCACGATCATATTTGTAGCTATATATTTTGTTTATTTGAGTTATTATTCATTCCGATTCGAGCCAATTCTTGCTGAGCAGAGCATGATCAGCAGTGCTCAGTATACCGAGCAATTATGTCATTTTAATCGAGCCGAGGGGCGCATCTAGTCTTGGGGGGGGAAGGCGCGATCCTGGGGCCGGTGGACCTTGAAAGCGAACTTCAATCTGGCGGTTACTGAATTCCAGTCGATGATTACGGGCGATGGATGGTTCCCGCTGCTTTTTTATGCTTTTTCGTACATTCGCTTTCATTTAAGATTGCTTGTTATTTAGCAAATGCTGATTAATAAAGGTGCTCGGTTTTTCTCGGCAGCAATGATCGGCTCGGTTTTGCTCGGTGTACCAGGCATTTTTTGAGCACTTGGCTCGGGATCGGCTTGGCAGGAAAAAATTTGCTCGGCACAGCCTTAACAATTATACATAAGCTAAATCAGTGTATCAGTCCCATTACATGTGGCGCCATCTAATTGAGTGCAGCAATAAATACTACTACAGTAATTCCTAGCATGTTGGGTGAAAATACTCCAGATATTAAATCTATCCCCTGTTTAACCATTGGTAAAAACAAGAGCAAAGGTGAAAGAAAAGCAAGAGTTTGGGTAAGCGGGAAATCCTCAGCGGCTTACAGCAGGCACTAGTGGGTTCTACTTCCGGAGATGGCGCCTTCCATCTATCTTCCTCTTGTTGAAAAAAAAGTTTTTTCCATGATAATTTCATGGAAAATGGACCAGTTTTGAGATTTCAATACACCAGTTTTGTCATTCATCCGAGTACTTACCTGACTGGGGCAATAGTGTCTCCTGAGAAGAGATGATAAGCGCCTTATCTCGGGACGACAACACCATGTTCAGGCAGATGAGGTGATCTTCGCGGCCGTGCATGTGTCGCACAAGAGTCAGCAGACGCACACAGTGAGGATCACTGCGGGGGTCGCTGAATTTATCCACGCACAGCCACGAAGAGTACGTAAGACCTGTCTGCGGGGGAAATATCCGATCACCTAAATGGAACAAATGCATATGAATCTTAAGGAATAGTATGCGACCTGAAACCTTATCGTAGTCACAATCACACGAACTAACGGCAAAAAAGAAATGTTGGGTCTGAGGCCTTGATTGTTTAGTAAATTAATTATAATTATAAATCAATTACAGTAAAATAACTGTACTTCAAAAGAACCAATAAATAATGGGGAAATTTTGTTTCAACTTATCTAGTAAGTCACTCCAGAACTTCACACCTGATATCAAGAAGCTTGATACGTCCGAGGCTGGATTTACCAGTTTTGAGTTGGGTGTCAATTTTCACCCCAAGATTTGTTGCTGGTATGAAAAAACTGTCTTTGGAGTGCAAAATCAAATTATCATCAATGTAACCTCTACCTTAACTACAGAAAACTCTGATTTAGCACCATGTATTGTGCTGTCTTCATTTTGCTTTCATGGTACACCCAAAGTTTACCCAAATGCATTATCGTATGTGACGACTGGGAATGTTACAGCTATCACAGCATGTATTGTAGCACTAAATGCCTTCATCATCATATCCCGCCCGTGTGTTGATCTTAATTCTGATCCGCTCAATTTAAGGCAAAATTCCTTGTACGGGTTAAGTCAAAATCACACCACCTACACTTTCCACAAGCTGGGTAACGATCACCATGCATTTTCCGATATATTGTAATGGAAATTTTTAACACAATATCTTAAAATTCTTTTAACCCACTCACGATTGTGCCCAAAATGAAAAGCGATATGGAGCACTGTTGGATGGACAACAATGGTGGAGAGCCTGGCTAACCATCTTTCCATTGATTATTAAGCATTACATAAACAAATTTTAGCTAAAATTTAAAGACAAGTATTTTTGAGGAACGTGAAAAGGCATCACTAAATTCCAGACTTTTCCAGCGTGCGTACGAGCCCTGTAGACCGGGAAGTTTTCGTAAATATGAACTAATCCCAACAAAGTACAAGCATTTTTACTAAATAAAATCTAGGGATCGAACGGACTGCATACATGCCGGTACCACCGGCCCCGGTTCATTGAGCAGCCGGTACCAGTTCCAGGTCCATTTACCGGTTTTGTTTATAACCACCTTTCAATACTAGTAATCTAGGTCAAACAGTTTAAGCACCATGTTAAACATTTTCACAAAACACTTATTTTCATTGCACAAGAAAAGTAGGCTACATTGTTAGTTAACAAAGGATATTTTGATTCGATTCATGAAAGATAGCCTGTAAGTGGGGGTTTCAAATAGGGCCATAAAGCTTAAAGTTCTAAAACTTCGACACACAAGGTGGTTCACAAAAATGCACAACCTGAAATTTTTGGAAATTTTTTTAATAAACGTGCAAAAGGAACCATTTTTCTGAATAGAAAATCCATTTCTGATTCCGAAAAAGTGCATCCTATTTTTCGTACATTTTTAAAAATGGTCGACATTCTTTCGGTTGCACAGTACCAATGATGCACCGAGCAAAAGCTGTATTTTTTTTGGTTTTCAAAGTTCTATTTTAAAACTTTCGAAAATAGATCCACTTTTTTCGGAATCAGAAATGGATTTTGGATTTCGGACAAATTTCCATGTTGTGCTTTTTTTTTTTGTGGACAACTCTTTACTATGCTTACGGATCGTTTTTTTCTTTGATTTGATTATTTGATTAATAGCAAAATAGTGGGAAAGAATAACAAAGTTCGACAAGCACAATGCACGTGTTTTGGTCGTATCCCGAAACCTTGTATGGGGTCAACACTAGCTCAATATTGTACTTCCGCGTTGACGCAAAGGCTGGCGACACGAACCTATGAACTGGCTGGCGTCCCATACAATCGAAGTACCGCACATAAAAAAATATTAAATTTATTTAATCTCAATCAAATCAAACTAACGAATTAAGGAAGGAAAATATATTTAATTATTTATAATTTTATTTGGCATCTGTTGTGTTCCGGTTGAACGTTAACACCGTTAAATGAATGGCGAATTAGCTGCAGATTGAAACCAATATGGCGACGCTCTTCTTCAACCACGCCGCTACCGTAGCTCTGTCAATACGAAGCAGCAAACGAAATATTCCCAGTTGAAAGGGTAAATCAACACAAATTCATATTCAAATTAAAGTTTATTGCGAACTAAGATTTATTATGAAGATACTTTATTTAATTTTTTTTTATCGCGCATGGATTGCAGCGATAATTGCCGGTCGTACGACTGGCAGCCGAAAGTTGGAGTCGGTCCGGTCGTGGCCGGTGTACTCAAAACCGGCCGGTCCAAAAGATCTGGACCTGGTCCGGTCGATCCCTAATAAAATCTTACCAGTGCCAATTCCGCCAATTACTGAGCTGTCGTTGCCACCACTGACCATCCCAACACCAACGACGCTCGGTGCTCCTTGGCTCTGCGGTGCCACGCTTGGTAAGTAAAGACAACCAAACCCTTCAGCACTCATTTCGAATTCAACAAAAGGCGGCATCAACGCAGCACCATTCATACGAAAGTCTCGAGGGGTCGTCATGGAAACCAAGGTCTTTACTCGGGTAAGAGGCACGGGACCACCTTCTTTACGGGAACGGTTTGCTATATCCAAATCGTCTTTTTCCGTATCCACAGGTTTACAACACAAGGGGTTGCTAAGACGTAGAAAATCCCTAAGTGAAAGCAATGTACAAGAATACTTTAAGATAAGAGCCATAAATTATGCTAAAACTAAATACCCAACACTTCTAAAGAATCGATAATTTCAAATGAAAGTATTGGACTAAAAAATAATAAATACCGTAAATCTTTGGGTTCCAGTGCTTGCGCAGCTAACCGCTCAAACATATACTGTAACGGTGGGTGTAAAGGGTGAGCCTCATCCTCAAGCGCAACGCTGCAAAAAGATAGCAATTCGCTCGGCATGCCCACTTCGCACATCACCTGCTGATTGCGTTCGCTACGTAATAGCGAACGCACCACTTCCGCCGTGTACAGCTGAAGTGTCATGGCCAACTGTAAACAACAAGTTTTACCACATTCACCAACCAGTACAAAAAAACATACTAAAATCATGTGAAACATACTAATATCGGATGATGAATAAGGTATGAATATGATGCAATGAAAATTAAATTGTTTGGGCAGCAATACAGACAAACTTTTACGTCATAAGTCGAAGTGAATTAGTGATATGATATACACAGGACAGTGTCAAACGATCATTAAAAAAAAAGTGACCAATTTACCAAATATTCTTACGTAACCAATCAACAATACCAATCATTATCAAATTAGTCATGTCGTAATAAGTTATTTTATTACGATCATTGAGAACCAAGAGTCTGCACATCAAGCATTTAATAATTCACAAATCTAAATTACTGTTGCCTCAATTGTGCAATTATTTAGAAATAACTAAATCAAGAGTGATTGTGGCTGTAGAAACCAATCTTCAGCAACTGTGATAGATCTCCTAACAATATGCAAACAGCAAAAATATAAAACTAAGGAAAGCTGAGTTGAAGTTTAGTTTTTGAATGATGAATGACGCTCGATAATTACATGTCAAAATTATCCCTGATGCACGCAACAATTAAGAAACTACCAAAGAAATACATTTTGTCACGATTTCGAAAATTTACTTTTTGATGAAAATTCTTTTTTTTTTACTAGTCCTTCCTTCCCCCCCCCCCCCCCAATAAAGAGTTAGGAATTGAGTTCCGAGTTAGGAATCAAAAGGTTCATTTATGGTCATCAAAAAAGGATGAAAAACATATCAATCTAATATCGTTCCAAGTGTACCTACAAAGACAAAAAAAAACCTCCTACTGTCAAGGTGAAAAAGAAATCCATAAGCTGACATTTTATGGGGTAATTAGAAGATTGGTGGCCTGCTATCATTATCAATGGTGTTGTGTTACAGTCGCTTGTCAGGTTCATGGAACATGGTCTCTCTGCTCAGCAGGAGGGAAAATCATGTATTTAGTTTAAAACCTACACATCATAATCTTGTGCCTTGAAGTGGAATTAGAATGGCAGCATTGATCGAATCAAATCACATAACTTTCAAGAAAATTAATATTTAGACATACTACATCGTTGTTTACCACTTTCTCTGCATCTAATAACTGTATAAATTATTAAAAGGACTTGTGTAAGTAAATATAAACCAACAGAATTTCCCTTCAGCTCCCCAGAAAAAGTAGCGGTAATCAATCCCTACACAATGCAGAAATCTAATTTTGCTGGCTGCACTTACCCGCCGATCAGAGTCCAATTCAATGGCTGGCAAAAGGTGAAGCATCCCAACTACGATGCCAGGATAGATAATGATAGGATCAGGAGCGGGAGGCGTTAAATTAAGTGAAGAGACGATGGGTCGTTTATTGGCTGGAGAGCTGTGTGGCCCGCTTTTACGACTTTCCGACTGGATTCGTTTGAGAGCCGGGGAAATGGGGCTGGTATGTAGCACCAGACCCGGCCTAGGAAAAAGGAAAAGACAAGAAACCTTACAATCATACAAACCTTTCGCTACACCCTTAATGGTTACAAACAACTTGGGCCATGGAAAAAAAAATATTTGATTTACGGGCAGGTTGCAAATTGAATCACCAGGCAAACAGGCATTTCATTTTATTTTTTATTTAGCTGACCACGTTTCTTTGTAACTAGCTCAACTCAAAGCTAAAAGAGTATGTAGTAAGCCACTAAGCCTTAAACATTTTTGCTAATAACATGGTCACAAAGGGGTTGTATTTGTCATTTAGTTAGTATTCAGTGTTTTTCCTAAAGTTTTTGCTACATAACTTCTGACTGGTTTAAGCTAAAGGTTTGAAATTAGCACCACTGAAAAGCTCGTTTAGAGCCGATTAAAATGGTGTATTGGATGTATATGTTAAAATCGGTCACAGTTTGGCGGCAATATGATTTTTTAGCGGATGGACCAAGATTCAGATAAACAATCCTGAGCCGTGATAATTCAAGGCACCAGCACGTGCCTGTTAACCAAACTTTGCATGGCCTTTCGGATTTAACGATATAACGTCAAAATTATCACATTTTATCCTGAATCGGGTTTCAGAATATAGAAGTTAGCCCAGGAGCCGAGTTCGAATACAATTCTACACTCTGCTCAGCTCAAATTTGTTAAGTATAGCAAATCCTTATCTACCTGTCAAATGAATCCAGGGCCATGTCGTAAAGCAGCCGGAGCATAACCGTAGCCATAGTGAGCTCACGTGGAAGACAATCACTGTAAATAAAG
>JAHWFP010200920.1:0-15244 GCA_023313725.1 Lithobius niger | reverse complement strand
AAATTAGGAAGCGGTTGGAAGGAGTAGCTAGAGTTGTTTTCAAATATAGAAAAAATATTGGAAAAATGATTGGCAAAGGCAATGGTACAGCGGACACTAAAAACCAAAGGGGAATTGTTTACTGCATCCCGTGTAAGCAATGTGACCAGGTGTATGTGGGAGAGACAGGAAGAAAACTACAGAGCCGAATGAAGGAACATAATAAGGATATAATTCAGGGCAATGAGAGAAGTGTTTTGGCAAAGCATGTTATATGGACCAAGCACGAAGTAGATTGGGGAAAGAGTGCCATATTAGATAAAAAACATGAGTTATGGTGTAGGCGGCTGTATGAAGGGATATGGATTAAGGTATTGGGCAACAGAACTTTGGAGGGCAGCAGAGGTCTGGATAAAGTGGGTGAATGGAAAGAAATGTGGCAGTGAGACGATGTTAAGTGGTTATCTGGTGTGGGGTTATTTTGGTAGGGTTGTTGTGCTGCTCGAGGGGAGGGGGGTGTTGTGTTAATGGTTCATTATTTATTGTTCATTTGCTTTATTTTATTTTATTATTCATTGTGCTTATTTCATAATTTAATTGTTTATTAATTATTGTTCAGTTGCTTTATTTTACTATTTATTGTACTTGTTTCATAATTTTTAATTTTTATTTTTAATTTAATTTTTATTTTTTTATATTTTTTATTTTTATTCTATGTGGTTTATAAGGATCAATTTATTTAATGACTTTATTTGTTTAAGTTATTGGTTTATTTTGCACTTAGTGAATTGCCCTTGTTCAGTTAATTCAGTTTAACAGTTAGGTATTATTTATTTATTTATTTATAAAGTTATGAAGTTTTATTTATTTATTAATTATCTAGTTTATTGGGAATATTTAATTGTTTGAATTTTTATTTATTTGGTTGCCTGGGTGTTTGACTGTATTGTACCAGGTGTGATGGGATTTGGTGTGTGTGAGGTGCTTGGCTACTGGGGAGGCTGCTCTGCATGGTTTGTTGTTTCTTAGCAACAGTGGGAGGAACCAAGTTTGAATGTGGAAGCAGTTGAGAATGCCTAGTAAGACTAGGCGAAAGCTCCTGTGTTTTATCTGTTTTTGCTGTGATTAGGCCTGAGGTTTTAATTTCATTTCATAATTTCACAGTGGGTGTAGTTATACAAAGAATGAAACTGGCTTTTTAGGAAGAGACGCCTACTCTAACATTATGGTGGTAAAGACCAGCTATGCTGATTTTGCTTACCAACCATAAAGACTCTAAGCTAGAGGTTAATTTAAGTTAGACTATAAATTTAGAATTAGGGGGGTCCTAACGATAAACTTCTTAAGTTAAACTAGTTACTTACAGCCCACTACCATTTTCCCCGCCATGGCAACTACGGACGTGACATCCCCACTCCCGACCGGCGTGACCCTTCTAGCTTGAGAGATCTGTGAGCTGTGCTGACTGAGCTGTAGAGGGAGGGCAACTGGGGCTTTTTATGCTGGAGCAGTGGATTTTCTCTACCAAAGCGCGGACGGGTACGAGAGCTACGGGGATCTGATTGGTGGAGGGCCAGAAGAACAATGGGAAAGTCGGTAGAGGAAAGGGTTTTGGTGCAGAGCCGTTTGAAGGAGTAGGGAATGGTTAAAGATAGGCCAAATTAAGTTTTCAACTCTTGAACTTTGGAAAAGGCCTTTACTTTGGGATATTGATTATTGATTGTTTATTTACATATGAACAACGTGAATAGGTTCTTGTTAAAGCTTAGTACTTTGGTTTGGGTAAAGAATAAATCCTTACTATTAGATTTAATAAGCATTAACGGTAAACTGCAGTGTTACACACCATAACTAGGTTGGGGGGGGGGGGGGACGGAGTTTATTGCACAGACGGACTTTGGGATGGCATTGTGAACAGATCTTTATAAGATTTTTGGTTTTAATAGAAGGACAAGCTATTGGACACATTCGGAAGGACATAGTCGGGTTTTTGGTAGAGATTTAAAACAAAAATATTTACACAAAAATTCGTGTCTGGTGATTGCCAATGTCGAGTTAGTTCTGACTAATGGTAGCGTTCTGGGGGCAAAAGATTATTAATAAAGTATAAAAAGGATAAATAAACTAGCTTAGTGAATGCTATAACGCATTAAGTTAAGTAGGATGTTTAATTTTAAAGTTAAAAGACAGGTAACGATCGTGGTAGAAATTTTTCATAGAATTTGCG
This sequence comes from Lithobius niger, assembly GCA_023313725.1. Taxonomy (NCBI): domain Eukaryota; kingdom Metazoa; phylum Arthropoda; class Chilopoda; order Lithobiomorpha; family Lithobiidae; genus Lithobius; species Lithobius niger. The sequence goes on along the minus strand of JAHWFP010200920.1, from coordinate 13,038 downwards.
GCCGACAAACATAATAAAAAATATCACACTTAAAAGTTGTCTGTTTCAACATGTATGTGAGATTAGGTACCATAAATGGATGCCCCTCCTAAATCACAACTGAGCTAGGGTCTTTGGGCTTTTTGCCCTAAAATAAAAGCAATAAAATCGAAAATACAAGATACAAGTTTTCAATAATGACGGCCATGATGAGGGAGCGCTGCGGTAGTTTTGGAGTAGTTTTCAAATGGCGATTGTGAGACTTCAGGATGGAATTTTGAAGATTGGGCTTCTGAAGAGTTAGCTATTGTGTCTGGCTATTAAGTGGTTCCAAGATGGGCCGTTTCTGTCCATTATTAAGAATTTGGCGAAGGGTTCAAGACCGTGGTCTTTTTGCGTTTTGAAGCGTTCAAGAAAAAAAATTGTTCGTCGGGAAAAACGAAGTTTTTCGGCGGCCTGCATTTACATGAGAAGTCGGCCATCATCTAATTTCAAAGTTAAATTGACTTGTTCAAGTTCAAACACTTCTTTACTTAGGTTAGACCTGCATTTTAAAGTTTTCCTAAGCCTTGGCCAGTTGGTGGCCAAATTGCTACTGATTAGGTTAATTGTTCTGGCTGTGTCTTGAAGGCAAGTCACGGATCGGTTTCCTAGTTTACACTTGAAGGTGCTGGATTTTAACACACTTCAGACATTTGTTTCAACGCTAAAACAAGCATTTACTCTTCAACTTTAAGAGTTACGCTCCGGACATTTATTACGGAAATGATTTGGGGAGTTACAAATGTAGCAATGCCTAACTCTGTTTATATTAGGGTTAGTTTTTATACTAGCGCTGTCATTACTGACAGGGTCCCCACTAGGTTCGTCTGCTTTGGGCTCGGCAGAACCAGTCGGTTTTGCTGACGTTATGCGGTGTCGATCCCACCTCTATGGTTGGTTGAGGCTTTAGAAGCATGACTAGACTGGCCAGAACTAGGCTGCGTCTGCGTCTTAACATTATGGGAAGCAGCTTCGGTTGCAATCTGCTTATTTCGTGTGGTGAACTCATCACACAACTTGGCCGCTTCGGCCAGCGTTCCAGTCTTGATTTGATCTGGTAACCATTAACATAATTGGGTGGGGCATGCGTTATAGAATTGTTCTAAAAGCATCAAGTTGACTAACTTGTCAAATGAATCGTTAACTTTAGCCAAAGCTAACCACTGAGAAAACAAAGTTTCGAGCTCGAACGCTTGATCGTGGATCTGCTGTTCAGGATCTCTTTCCAGCGAACGAAACTGTGTTTGTACAGACTCCTTAGTTTGCACAAACCTGTCAAGTAATTTAGTTTTCACTATCTCGTAATCCGGCATTTCAGTGTCTGAAAGCTGGTCGCAAACTTTAACACTTTTACCATTAATGGTAAAAGTCCGGTAGTCCATTGATCTCTGGGAATCTTTTGACTAAGCATAATTCTTTCAAAGATTTTAAGAAAACTATTGATTTCTGATTTTGGGCTCCACTTATTTATGAGACGAACTACGTCTGCAACCTTCCCTTGTTTGGGAACTGGATTTGTGTGAGCTGGGGGAACGCCGTTAACTCCGTTTGGGGATGGGTTAAGATTCAAAGGCATTTAGCCTAGCTAATTATAGCTGCTTGTCGAGTTTAGCTAACTCCAAAGTACTAGAGCGTTCTCTAATTTGTGCTTCTTTTTCGTTAATTAAGGCGTCTCGGTCTAGAATTTGAGCTTCTTGATCCTTAAGGGCTAATTCGTGGGCTCGACGTTTGCCTACGTCGGCCATTTCTAGGGCTCTTAATTTTAAATTTTCGGCTTTTAAGAAAAGTTCGTTCTCCTTGGTTGCCAATTCTTTTTTCTGTAGAATGGGAGTTTCTCTTCTCTCGATAGCACTAGCTAATTCATCAGAGAGGTCTGATAACGAAAGTTTATTATCCTCTATTGCATTTTTCAGTACTGTGACTGATTCATGCCTGGGTTCACATACTGTGAGACCCAATTTCAAACAAGCCTTCTTGAGGTCTTTATACTGTATGTCTTTAATGACATCTTCAAAATCGTTTAATTCAGATATTTTGAGTTTTCAACGTTATCGGGTTTCAAAATAAAACTTTTATAAATGAAACAAAAATTAATTGCAGCCTTAAGTTAAATTCACGTTACGTTTGAGCGGAGCACATTATTTAAAATATTTCTCTCCCAAATCCAGCAAGTTTACACATAAAAATAAACTATAAAGGAACCCTAGCACTCTGGTGTATGAATAATTAAAAAACAAAGAATTTCAACTGCAACATTCAGCTTGGCAGCCTTTGGCATATCGTAAGATCACTTACCCTTTTACACACAATCGCTGTGTTGTCAGTCAAGTCCTTCCGGTTTCCACTGTAGAGCACAGAAGCCTTGCACTGATATTGAAGTTGAACGTCCTTGTTAGGAGGCACACTTCTCTGGGTTTTGGGTTGGGGCACTCAATGTCCACTGAACTGCTGTGACGGAGCTCCCTCCTCACAGGAACTGGTTGGGCTGGGACATCACCAGCTGGGGGACATCTCAGTTGCTGAAGCGGCAATTTCTGCTTCCTGGTGCCAGAAGTTGATTTTGACTGCTGGGGCCAATGTTTTATACTGATAGAGACTGCAATACTGACACCTACTTCGTAACTATGTATAACGGAGTCACAGACATCTGATTGAAGAGGCTTTCTTCTTACAGGATCTTACAAATTTGGCATAGTAGCATGGCAGGGGGGGGGGGAGGGAACGGTTGTAGGAATAGCACCTGTTGATCCCACCGCTGTTACCAAATTGTAAGGGCAGACGCTACGACGGTTGAGGTGCTTGTAACGCCCCCGTCATCCTTGGTTGACAATGACTCTTAGTATCAAGTTGCTGGTGTTTACTACGACTTTTACGTGAATAAGCACAGTATGGGCTACAGTCCCGGCATGAGGAATGAAGCGTCAGTGTCCTAAACAATAGGCCTAACCTTAATACTATCTGGTTTGTGCTGCTATCAACGGTGGAAATTAGTTAACTGTTTAACTGAAGTTCAAAGATAAAAATGGGCTACATGTTATATTCCACTCTAAACAATTAATCCACTAGGGAACGAACCTGAAGTTTAAAACTCTTGATTTTATTTAAAACATCAGAAATATAAAAAGGGCATTTTACATTTTACAGTTTACTAGAATAGCTTTTAACAAGTTTGAAAAGCAATAAGTCTGAATTTACAATTAGTAATTCACAATTACAAACAAGAACAACGTTTTATGTTCTTAGTGACAACTTAAATTTTCATTTAGAAAAAAGAAGTTCTTGGGCTCCAATCCAGGTTTACCCGAAAACTGAACCGCGTCCACTATGTTACAATTATTCCAACAGTTATGTTTCCTGAGATCAAACCGTCCACAGTTTGTTTCAACGAGTCCACGAAGATCAAACCGTCTGTTTGCTTAGATTAAATCCTTAAAATAAACAAGAAAGAAGTTGGTTGATAGAAAGGGAACCACCCTCAAGTTATGGAAGGCAGGGTGCCAGAAATGCCGATGGCTTAGCCAGCCATAATTTCTTCAAGCTAGAAGTTAAAGTTAAGTTAAACTATAAATTTAGAATTGGGGGTCCTAAAGATAAACTTTTAAGCTAAACTAGTAACATAACATACGAACCACTACCATTTTGCCCGGCATAGCAACCTTCGGACCGTGACATCTCCACTCCCGACCAGCGTGACCCTTCTAGCTTGAGACCTGTGAACTGTGCTCAGGATTAAGAGCTGCCTGGGGTTTTTATGCCAGCATGAAGGATTCAGCCAGCACAAGCGTGGACGTCGAGGATAGCTGCGCCCTCCTCATTGGCTGAGGGCCGAGAGAACAATAGAAAGTGGGAGGAGCTGGCGGTTTTGCAAAGGGTTTGGATGGAGCAGCTGTGAAGGAACGAGGCCTGTGTAAAGAAGGTGCAGTTCAAGTTTTACTTGATTAATAAAGTGAAAAGGCCTTTACTTTAAAACTGATTGGCTTGAATTTAATTGAAGGATGCTCAGATCTTAGATACGAGTTTAATAGAAGGAAATCTAGGTAGTTTGCATTCGGAGGGTCACAGTCGGAGTTTGGAAGGAGATTTTTAAATACAATATTTACAATAAAAATTAGTGTCTGGTTAAATCGCCGTTAATTAAAATGGTTCGAGCTCATGGTAGGATTCAATGGACAACGGGCTAGCGTAAAAAGATTAAACAGTCTAGCTTAGTAAAAATGCTATAACGCATTAGTTAAGTTCGAATTAACTGTTCTGGCAGATAAACAGAGTTTGATTTAGATGGAAATTTTTCATAACATTGGTGATCAGTCAAGTACAAATAAAAAATATCGTCCAAGTGTCTGTATCCAACATCTAGTTGAGGTTATGTACCACCTGGCAGCCTCTCTTATCAACACAACTAAGCTAGTGTTTTGGGGATTTTTACTCGAAAAGAATAATGAAAAATAAATGCAAATATTCAGGATTTTTCCATAATGGTGACCGGAAGTTGCGAGCGCTACGGCCCAGTTTGGAACGTTTTTCAAATTGTTGTAAATAAATGACTAGAGGGAGTTTTACAATTCTGTTTCCGCAGAAATGAAGCTGGAGTGTAGGGCTATTAAGGGGTGAAAATTGTGGTCAATTTGGTCCATTATTGTGTGGAGATATGCTTGGAGAAAGACTGAGGTCTCTTTGGCAGTTGAGCGCTTAAGAAAAAAAGTGTTCGTCGAGAAAACGAAAGTTCTTCCCCGAGGTTTTTGATGGTTGGAGTCCGGGTATCCTCTCCAATACTGGTTTTTCGGTAATTCGACTTTACAATTGGTCCGACTTGATTGATGCAGTACCCAAATCAGCTGTTTGGAGATTGGCCAGAACCGGAAACGTGACAGTTGATCTACGTTTATTATTGGTTAATAACTTTAGTTGTTTTGCATCAGGTGATTTGCACACTTTTCATAATCTCAACTGCGCTGAGTGTTTACGCAAAGTTATGTCATTGCTCGTGCGATCTTCGAACTGCGGGCAACTATTTTTTTCCAACAGAGTGTGAATAATTCCAAGCCCAAACTAATGACTCGTCTGCAATTTTACTTGGAATTTTATGCTGTGTGCTCTTAATTTGGTTGTGCTGTTTCCTATGAACAATATCAATACGACCTGTAACAGTAAGTCTAGCTTACTTTTCATTTCTCTCCCAAAATAGTTTACAAGGAATTTGCAACATAGTAGCACTTGGGGTGATCCTGACAGATGTTAAATAATTTCTAATTGCTTGGTTTACAGAACCCCCCCTCAGCCCTTTCTACTTTATAGGCTCTCTTGAATGACTTAACAAAAATTTCTTACTGGCCGTTCGACCATGATGCATAGGCTGGACCAGTGACATGACGAATGCCATTTTACTTTAAAAAATGTTGAAATTCATGGCTCATCCACTTGGGCCCATTGTCAGTGACAAGGGTTGAAATCAGCCCATAATCGGTCAAAAGTCTTCAAAAACTTCAATTACTTTCTTTGATATGGTGGTTTTCAAACTTTTACAAAAGAAAATTTTGAATAAGCGTCAACGACAACCAAAAACATGAACCCACCCATGCACCGGCGAAGCCCGCATGGGCGCACTCAAGCGGCTACAAGGGGTTCTCCCAATTATGCTTGGGGCCTGCAGGTTGCTCATTTTTATTTTGCCGAACAAGTCTTAACCTTTTTTCCAGTTGCACATCGATTTTTGGCCACCAACATTTTGATCGGGTTAAACCTCTAATTTTCACAGTACCGCAGTGTCCAACATGTAAGTCCTTCAAGATTTGCGTATGAAATATGGATGGATCAACACTTTTGGTAGCCCCCCCCCCCCGGGTATCTCACTCAAGCGATATTCCGTTCCGCTGAATGAAATATGGCTTAATATCTGAGTCATCGACCTTTTCAGGCCAACCACGCTTGGTATATCTCAACACTTTTGACAAAATATGATTAGCTTTAGCTGAAGTTTCCCCCATGACAGGAAGTGTCTCTTACGATTGATGCAGCCAAAACCTTGCAGTGCTCAGTTTTGTCTTTAAATTTCTTGGTGCTGGGTAAGGGTAGACGTGAAAGTGCATCTGCAGTTAGGATGGTGGTGGCGCGGAAAGTTGGGGAGTTTAACCAGAAGTTGGCTAGAGAATAGGCAAAAGGGGGGAGGGAATGTGGTGTGGACACTGCAGTGCAGGGCACACAAATAACGCGGACATTATAATAAACAGTCAATTTACCGAACGTTAATCATTAAGCATTAATTAATTAATTTGGGCAGTTGAAAACTAGAAATAGTAGTAAAAAAAACAAAATTATAATTTTATTCATAGGTAACTTATCATTCAAAGATCTAGTTTAAAGTGGCAGTATCACTGATTGAAAGTGTTACGAAACAAACAAGCCATAACCTCGTTAATTATTGAGTGAAAATTTGTACGTCCTCGTGCACCTGTGAACAACCTACAAAGGTTAACAATATCAATGCCACTAGATGGCACCATGGTATTTTCGTACGCTTTTCAATCGGTGATAGTGCGACTTTAACAGGTTTTTTTTGTGGCGTTTTGGACGGCTTTCCACAATTGGGGGTTGAGCTGTAGCTGTAGGCAGTGGCGTAACGTACAGGTAAGCTAGGTAAGCATTGCTTACGGGCCCCTGCAACTTTCTGGAGGTTTGTTACGGAGAAAGAAGGGGAGAAGAACGATAGGGGTCTTAGTAGGGGAGGGGGACAGGATGGGTTGGGAGGAAGAGAGGGTAGTTTGAGGGATGCAGTGACAGAGGCACTTAGAGCGTTGTGTGGAGAAGGTGAGGATGAGGGGAGTGTAAGGTTGGGAGGGAGTGAGGGGGGACTGCTAAGAAATATTACTTTAGGGGAGTTTGAGGAGGCACTGTACGGAAAGAGAAGGCTGCTGGTGAGGATGGGATGGTGGGGGAGCTGGTGAAGGGGATGGGAGTTAATGGAAAAAGACGGCTTATTTTTGAAATGAATGAGATTCTGAGGGGGGGGGGGCGACTGTGCTGGAAAGCTGGAAGAAGGTGATGGTGAATTATGTTCACAAGGGTAAGGGAAAGGAATGGAGGAATATTGAAAATTATAGGCCTGTTGCTTGCTAGTGCGGTTTATAAAGTGTTCATGAGGGTGATTACGAGCAGGCTCTGTGACTGGCTGGAAGGGAGGGGAGTCCTTGGGGATGTGTAGAATGGTTTCAGGAAGGGGAGGAGGATGGAGAATAAAGTCTTTGTGGTGACTCAGGCCATTGAAGTGGCGAGGAAGGAGGTGAGGAGTTTATGGGTGGCGTTTATGGACATTACCCATGTTTATGATGGTGTGAGGTGAGATCTTCTGTGGGGGTAACTGCTGGGTATGGGAGTAGAAGAGGGATTTGTAAAGTTGATGTGCAGGATTTATGAGGGGGGAGTACATTGCTACTTTGGGGTGGTGTATAGTCGGAGTGGGTTGAGTGTAGGAGGGGCTGAGACAGGGATGCCCTAAGTCACCTCTGCTCTTCGTGGTATACCTTAGGGGACTGGAAAAACACTTGGTGGACATGGGGCATGGTTTTAGGTGGGGTAGTGGGAGAGAGGAGAGTTTCCGCATGCCTGTTCTTATATTTGCCGATGGTATTGGGTTGCTGGATGGTGAGTGGGAGGGACTTGAAAGATTGCTTGGAGTGTGTGCAGTGTGGGGGACTGGAGATGAAGGTCGAGTTTATGAGGAGAAATCGGGGTTTAGGATTTTTGGGGAAGGGGAAGATGTATGGGAAAATGGGGAGGAGATGCTCCAGTTGGGGGAGAAGTGGATCAAAAGAGTGAAGGAGTACGATTATCTGGGGGTGAGACTTTGTGCTAAAACGGACTATCTGGAGTTGATGAGAAGGAAAGTAAGAGGAAAATTGGGAAGGATTAAGGGGATGATTAAGAAGGTGGCGATGTGGGGTTACAATCGGTACTAGATTGCAAGAATTTTTTGGAAGGGGGTAGCGGTGCCAGGGGAGATGTTTACGGAGGAATTTTGGTGTATGGTGAGGATGAGTGGAAATAGCTTGAGAGGTTTCGGGAGGAGCCTTGGGATTAAACCCACAAAGGTTATGCAGGCCATTGGTAGATTTCCTCTGATGCATGATGCTGCTGCAAGTTGTTGGACAATAAATGTTGGGGTATCGGATGGAAGATTGTTAGATCCGGCACACAAAATAAAGGCCGAGTTATGCTCGGACGTTTTAAGGACCTCAGGCAGGTGATCCAAAATTTGCTCAGCTTTAATCTCAGGCCAGCACCAAGTAAACGAACGTGGGTGTGAACTTCCCCTCAGTGCACGAGTGCGAGAGTCACCATGTATTATTGACTAATGATTCCAAGTGTACGGTTCCTAGGATCGTTACGTACCCAACACTGTTGGTTTGAGTTGCTGTCACCCGTCTCTTGATGGGAACGGAGCTAGTTTTTTTTTTGCTCCACAAGTCTGAGACCTTTTTGTGGAGATGCTGAACACATCCAGTAGTGCGCTGTCTAGTTTCGACGTGTTCGTGGAAGCACGAGTAATGACATCATCAGCCGAAGGTTTCCTTGCACGCTTCCTACGGAAAACTGTAATATTTGTCGGCAAGTCATTGTACTTCAAAGCAAGGAGGTTAAGTCGAAGTTTAGGCTGAGGCTCACAGGAATTAGGCACAGCATTGGTAGTTTGTAAATTTGAGGCCTTGACAGTGTCATTTTTTAATGGGTTGTTGTTAAGATGTGATGACAGCAGTTGGACCGGGCCACAGTAGTAATGCAGTGACTTTGAGACTGGCAGAATCACAATTTTTAACCTTACTATCTGCAGATATAGTTTCCAAGTCGAGCTTTTTATCAAGAAATGTCAGTAATAATTTCGTGTGCTTCAGTATCTCATTTTCGAGTTTTGTCTCCAAAGTTTCTGAGTTTACTTGTGACAGTTTATGTAACTCATCGATTGTTTTAATCACAAGACGCTCAAAATACGTCAAATCGCCATTGCAAGTGCTGCTAGAAGAATTTCCCGGTTTACTGTCGTCACTTACATTCACCTGGGCGTTATTTTTTTATTCAAATCCTTTATGAAGAGTGGCGATATCACCATTTCATTTCGTCAGGCTGTCATTTAAGTTCAGCTGCACTTTGTCAAGTTTAGCAGATAATGCATCAATATTAATTTCACTTTCTAACTACATTATGGGATGCGGTGTTTAAATGCTCCATTACCTTGTCAAGGTGTACAGTGATATGCCTAGTAAATAACATGCTAAGACTAGGTGAAGTAATGGTTGGGGAATGATCCAGTTTAATATGAGCTTTATAAGGAGTACAAATCTGCTGATCAACAGCATGTGATCATCTAGGCTATTCATAACAACAGGGGTGTTTACAACTCACATCCGTGGGCTATCCATGGGAAGACGCCTCAAGATACAGTGAGCATTCGTAATGTGGAAACTGCAGTGCAGGGCACACAAATAACGCGGACATTATTATAAACAGTCAATTTACCGAACGTTAATCATTAAGCATTAATTAATTAATTTGGGCAGTTGAAAACTAGAAATAGTAGTAAAAAAACAAAATTATAATTTTATTAATAGGTAACTTATCATTCAAAGATCTAGTTTGAAGTGGCAGTATCACTGATTGAAAGTGTTACGAAACAAACAAGACACAACCTCGTTAATTATTGAGTGAAAATTTGGTACGTCCTCGTGCACCTGTGAACAACCTACAAAGGTTAACAATATCAATGCCACTAGATGGCACCCTGGTATTTTCGTACGCTTTTCAATCGGTGATAGTGCGACTTTAACAGGTTTTTTTTGTGTGGCGTTTTGGACGGCTTTCCACAATTGGGGGTTGAGCCGTAGCTGTAGGCAGTGGCGTAACGTACAGGTAAGCTAGGTAAGCATTGTTTACGGGTCCCTGCAACTTGGGGGCCCGCCAGGTGTCGAAATATTGGACATGGACAAAACAAGTCCACGTTCCCATAGAGGGAGTGCAACACCTTTGGTTATCACAATTCTGACTACTATAGATGGCGCTAGCGTCTACAACGTATTTCAGTTACGATCTTAGTTCCACTTTTTCTCAGTTATTTTCCAACGGAATAGTATCAATCTTTTTTCTAATGAAAGAGAATCGTCTTGTCTAGCGAAGTGTGGAGGCAGAATTATCTAAAATATATTTTTGTACTTTGGAGCAAAATTTTAAGGTTGTCTGATTGAAAGATAAATAAAAACTGTAAACGTGATTTCCATCCGATAGCTAGGAATTAAATCCTTTTCCATTAAAAAAGTATTGCTGATTTAAAATTAAACAACAAAATACCATAATATGCAGGTGTTGTTTGAAAAAATCACACCTACTCTAATCGGATTCGAACCCAGAACGGGTGTTAAATGTGACGAGGCATGTTGACAAAGAAGGGCTGGATTGCAGTTCCAATGCTCGTCAGATCCGTGCGTTCGGAAATCTGAGAAAAATGACGTTTCACACGCGATCGACGTAAAACAATCCTTAGTATTGCAGTTACACGTCGTTACGTCGTTGTGCTTTCAAATAGTGACTTAGATTGCGCTCCATTGCTCCAATACTTCGCCCAAACTACTATACATCAAATTATAAATCGACAAAAAAATATATCTGGAATTCGTAACACAGGGAGTCTAGTGTAATCGGATTAGAACGAAAAAGTGAGTATGAGGCAAGACGGTCTACAAATCAAAAAATGGGAGAGTAGTCCTATATCAAGTAAACAATTCCCGCGACTCTTTTGCGTGATTGTCTTTCGCGATTTGGTTTTATTTGTCCTTTTTTCCCTTCGCCTTTTTATTTTCGTTCTCATTTATTCCTGCGACTTTATGCTCTGTAGTTCATTCTCCCTGGTTTCAGGGACCAGTAAATATTTTCGTTAAGTGGGGGAAGGGGGGGGGGAAGGATTCAAATTTGTGATCGGATAGCCGTTTCGCCGAATTTTAATCAGTGACTTAATTTTCGGCAAAACGGGAATTCCCGTTTCGTCGACTCCTGTTTTGGCGAATGTTTATTTTCAAATGAAATTACGTGCCACGTTCGCGCTGCTGCGAACATCAGAAACCGCAGCTAATTACAAATTCCTTCCAGTTAGGAATGCTTCTTTAACTTCAGCAATATTACATTTTTATAAGAGTATTTTGATTCTGCGAAATGGGATTCGGCGAAATGGGAATTTCCTTTTCGCCGAATTTTAATCACGTCTTTCGGTGAAATGGGAAGACATAGTATGATCCACAAAGTTTCGATGCCCCCCCTCTCCGATCCAAGGCCCCCACTTGCCCTTCCCCACATTCAAGTCAAAAAAGCAGTCCCCCCCCCCTACAACTCTCCTCGCCAGCCCTACAAACCGCAAACCCTTCGTATATCAAGGGACGTATCAGTACCTATAACTCAATAAAGCTTACTGGCAATAATACAATGCTAGTAGGCCAATTGAAGTGGGCTTGCCAGAAACCTTATTACCTATACCTGAAATTTGTCAAGGTTTTGTTCAGGATTTGTTGTTTTGGGTTGCGAGAATAAACAAAACAATGCAAAAACACACAAAAAACTCCTCCTTCCCCCCCCCCCCCCCCCCCAATAAAGGTTTTATTTTCCGATCAGATAGAATCGTTTTTCTATTTCATAAAAAAAAAAGTCCTGGCTATCCAATCCATAGAGGTTCAATCACAAAGTTGGAGCATGTTTTTTTGTATGATTTCATGTTTTGTTCTGTCTAGCGCAGCTAGTATTTTGTGCTGAGGACTGTGAATCAGTCCGTTACGTGGCTAAACGGCATAGGATATCCAGGAAAATAAAACCAAATAAAGAAAATCCAGAGGATATAAAATCCAAAGGAAGAAAGTAATCCACGGAATGGCTGAGGTAAACCTGTATTTTGATGCAGTTTCTACGAAACAAACAAAGTAATACAAAGAAGGAAATCTGCTCACAGCGTGGCCCTCCGCAGTTCTGACGGAATACTGCCAGAGGTTTATTCTTCGTGTATTCTGGAAGTGAGTTTTCGGCAGTTCTGATTGGGGAGCCCACGAAGCGTGGCTACCCCCCTTCCACCCCCCCACTGGTGCACTTTTAGGGGTACCAGGGGGAGGGAAGCGTCCGCTGACAGCGCTAGCGGAAGGGAAGCGTCCGCTGTGCCCCGTGCTACGCTTTCGAGCAACCACTCTAGCCACCGTATACGTTTTTTTTTATGGCATATGGTTTGAGTTCGGTTGTATTTTTACATAGCATTACAATTTAAAAAAACATTCCCGTTATATACGGAAAACAAATCCCGTGACAAATTCAATTTTATACCAGAAATCGACTTTATTCTTGATTTCGATGGGTATGGTGTGGATCGAATTGATTTTCGACCCATTTTCTCCCTCAGTTGTAAAATTATGAAGTTGTAGAAAGATGTCACTCCATGTAGGTCGGAGTTTTCTGACTGCTAACCCTCCACTTTGATTTGTAGAATATCCCTCCTCATTTTTTTTTCTTTCTAATCCGAAGTAGATTTACATATTTTTGCATTTGTTGATACGTGTTTAGTTTTGATTAAGTACTGCCGCTCCCTGTGCATTCCTGCAGCTTCGATCACAATATAATAACAGTCGTAAAAACGTCTGGGAAAAAAAAGCCGGTGGGGAAAAGAAGTACGCTAAAAGAAGCGCGTTTGCGAAACGAGTACAAAACAAAGCTAAGTCTCGGACAGAAAAAAGAGTTGGGAGGGGGGGGGGGGGAAGAGGCTTCGCAGTCACCCGTAGCCGTGGTATAGCATTCGCAGCTGTATTTTTGTGTTAGGCTACCCTACAGCACGTTTGAAATGACGCTCTTAGCATTAGGTAATAGATATCTGTGAATAATTTTTTTTAAATCTCAAATAACTAGATATGTCGGCTCGACGTCACACCTTAGCATTAAAACACATATCCGTGAAGTAGACCGGGTTATCCCGAAATAATTGATTGTCTACTCGAAACGGAACAGTCCAAA
>JAHWFP010200895.1:0-11234 GCA_023313725.1 Lithobius niger | reverse complement strand
CAAGTGCACGAAGATGCACCAAGTTTTTACACAATAACTAAGGAAGCGCTACGAGCAAGCGCTAGAGAGAAATAGGTAGCGCTAGATTTCGCTAGATGCTACAGACCTTCACTTGGTGACAACCCGTCTTTAATGCCATTGTTGGCACTATACGTCACATTGTAAGACCGTGACTCATGGTCGAAACGAGACACTCTTTACATAGCTGCCTACTCAATAGGTGGAAACCGATATCTAGGGCCATCGGCACTAGGTTCCAACAAAAAGCAATAAAATAAGGCTAGTGAGGTCGCATGTATAATTACGACGTGAGTATGAGCTCCGGTCATTTAGCAATGGAAGCTGTACTTGTTCGATTTGCCTTAAACGAAATGAAGTCGCACACTGTCCGTCGGTCATTAAACAGTTGAAACTGACCGTATTTCTAGTAACAGCTGAAGGCTAGGAAATACAGGGATGACGCACGACCCATGTAGAAAAGTTAACTTCCTAATTTTTGGTTGAACCTACGCCAACTCTGCAACGCCGCTAATTCCGCGTAGGTTTTGGGAAAGCCGAATGGTGAAACCATTTCTTCTCTGCATTAGTATTTACCTGAAAATGTGTGTGGGTGGGCGTCGGTTAACGATAACCGGCGCCGATATAACCGAGTCTAAACAGAGCCACCTACAGTAAAGGCCGTATAATCTTAGCCTCCCACAATGCTCCGCAAAAAGGTGACACAAATAGCGACGTGGCAAGTTTGCCAAGTAGCATCATCAGTTGAGAGAATTTGGAACCTTCGTCGGTTAGTTTGAAATTTCGACGCTTGGTGTAGAGATTGCAGGCAGCACCTAGCAAACTTGCGCTTCCTTCTATGTCAGTGGTTGATTTTAGTAAACTTATTTGGCTTGTTCTGAACCGGCCTTTACTATAGGAGGCTCTGGTCTAAAGCACTTGGATGCACAAGAAAATCACCAACTAATTCTTTGCATATTGTTATTTTTTACTTGATAAATTAACGGCATTCCTTTTTCTTTCTAGAATGATCTCCATCGAGCTATGCAGAAGTCTCAATCCGCCCTCTCTCAACAACTCATGATCTTGTCAGCTACCTTGTTGTGCCTCGTTTTCACTAGGTAAGTTACTACTTTTGTTTACCATCCACGACAGAACAGTGACCTTGTAACAGTATACTGCAGAATTAATGTGCTGGAGAAATAAAGTTTAATAAAATTTGTTCGTAGCAATAATAGTATAGACTGAAAATTAGAAAACGACGAACAAGGTACTCGTATTGTCGTATTTACCCAGTGAGATTTTCATCTTTGGTCTTACGAGCTTCCATAACTTTCTGCAACAATATGAAAATCATTCCCGGCATGGTGAAATTCGAGGAAAGCAACCATATCTGTAAAAACACCGTCAACCACAGAATGAGGGAAAAAACCGACACAATGGAGTTAATATTAATACTACGGTAAAGCAGGTATGCTCGTTGGGACTGTGACGAAAACATCCAGTGGTCAATTGAACATAAGTACCAAACAAAATACAAGAATTGTTTATCCTGCGGATTTAACAATTCTGAGTAATGCACGTCCATGGTAAACCTCCGAAACAACCGAAATTAATTAATTCCACAAATTAAACTTCGTAAACAACATTAAACCTGTTTGAAGCTAGCCTGGAATTAGATTTCAGGTTATGTGATTTATGCTACCATCCAGTTAGCCTCCAACAACTTCTAGCCTTCACATTAGGAAAAAGCTTCAAATTGTTATTTTAAATGGTAGTTGGCTGTTTCGGTAACCTGGAAGTCGTGCACGAAGGCCAACCTTGAAACGTGTTGCAAGAGAAACGTTAAATTAGAACTACCAAGTATAAATTTTTATTGATATTTTGTATGTTTGAATTGTGATCTCACGAGCCAGCATAGCATTTTAATAGAATTTTATTATTCGTAATCTTCGAGAAGTAACAAAACCTACTGAATTTGTGCTCGAAATTATAACAGACGGTAAGTTACTGAACTGAGGGTTATTAATAAATAGTTTTTAGACCATACGTTAATTTGATTAGTTAATTGTTGCTGTTAAGTTGGATGTTGCGGTGTAATGGCCTGAACTTTTTACTGGCAGCACCATCGAATCAAATAATATTTGGGATTGTATTCTTGACTTCAACATTGTCAAATCGTGCATGCGTTCGTAGTCTCAAAAAAAAACATCTCGCAATGTTTCTTTGCTCCGTATCATTATACTGGTTGACCCTACCTATTCATAACAGTCCCTTGGGCAAACCATGATTTCGTGTAGTATTTCATGAAAACACACACATTTTGTAAAAGATAATTCGGTTGTGTATCCAAAGTTCTTTCCCAACAGGTTAATTTGTCAAGCACTTTTCATGTCTGTTCACATAATTCCAGCAAAAAAATAAACTAAAAATGGGAGTAGTCTTGTTTTTTCTACTGAGTAGACCACACAAATTACTAAATTCCATTATTAATGTTGTAAACTATATGAAGGCAGGTGGAAATGAGCCAACAGGGAAGTCCTACCCTAAAAGAAATATACGAAAGTAAGCATTCTTTCCTCATTGTCGTTTCATGCGAGTAGTGCAACTAGCGAGTAGTGCAACTGAAAACAGTCCTCAGCCAAATCACCTCAGGCCAAAGCCCCATGCTTATAAGAGGCCGTCTCAGCAATGCCAAAAGTGTCCACTAAGTTATTAAGGTATGGAAAACAAGACAGGAAGTTTGGTCTCATCTGTTGATACTACCCAACAAATTTGAAAACTAAAAAGGTTTTCATTCTGTCGATGGTGATTTATAGAAAGCTTGCCGAGTTTGTTTTCTGAGCACTGCGCAAGGTGCCCCGGAGACGCCCTTTCATATTGGGGGCATTTTTTAAGTACATTCGCCAGCATTGCCGGAAAATGAGTGGGCATAAAGCTACAGCTGCTATGTCAGTGAACTGATGAAGCTTACTAGTTCCAATCCGAGTCGGGTCACCTCTAATCTTTGATTTCGCTGGTGGCTTATTTTCCCTTACTTTATCGTAAAATTTGCTAATGTTTATAATATTATCGGTATCACAATTTTCAGGCTAAATAAGTTTTACGCATATGTTCCACAAGTCTATTACTGACTTACTATGGGTGAGCTACAAGTTTTTATTTGATGCAAGCTGGGTTACATCAGTACTTTAAGCGAAACACTTTGGTGTGCTGATACCTTTGAAAAGTTAAAGAAAGAATTATTCTAGCAATTTCAGCAAATGAGATCTCACCTTATGTAATTAAAGACGCAAAATTGGATTAAAAAAATGGTCTACAGAATATTTCCTACAAAGTAGATTTTCTAGTAAAATGCAACCATCGTACGTTGAATGTTCTCTAACTGCGGTAAAAAATTTGTTGACGCTCAAAGTCAAAAATACTCATCAGTATTTTACGAATTTTCGATAGGCATTTTGTTCACACAGGTGTAAAGTATGGTTCTCCTATCTTCTTCAGGCTTAAATAAACGTGCTTCTTCAGTTATATACATCGCTGCTGTGCTAACTGATCGAGGAAAATTTGAAAAAAACGCGGGGGCCGTAACCCTCAATGTGTGTTAGACCGAGCTTGCTGTTGTTGCCGTTGTGCGCCAGGCCGTGTTTGTTCGCTGTCATGGCAGTGTCACTGGCAACAAGAACAAGCTCTGCCTAACACACATCGAGGGGTACGGTCGCTGCGTTTTTTCAAATTTTCCTCGATCAGCTAGCACAACAGCGCTGTAGATAACTGAAGAAGCACGTTTATTTAAGCCTGAAGAAGTTAGGAGCACCATACTTTTACACCTGTGTGGACAAAATGCCTATCGAAAATTCGCAAAATACTGATGAGTATTTTTGACTTTGAGTTTGAGCATCAACAAATTTTTTACCGTAGATTTTCTAGTCTTTCGTAATACCAGAATACGGTAAAAAATGTAAAAGCTTCTTCCAGGTCATGCTGGAATTATCATCAAAAGAAAAGATTTGGATTAGGTACAGAGTGTATGTGAGAAAGTACTCTCCTAACCAGAAAGCACTCTCCTGTCCAAATTGTCCTTAGATGTTAGGCTTGAATTACACCTGGTTGCCCAGAAGCTATTTTAGTGAATACTAGGAAATTAATTTTTCTATTTCCGTTTTTTTTTTAAGTGACTGATACTCAGTGACAGTTTCAAAAGAGATGAACCAAGCTTGTATCAACTCATGCAAGAAGGAACAGAATAAGGAATAATGATTCCCTTGCAGTGGCAGTGTATCAATCGTCACAATAAATTAGCGTAATTACCTAATCACACGGCCCCCGAGAGATTTTTTTGGGAAGTGATAGCTTTGTGAAAATTATACTGCAATTAAAATGATTTTTAACTTCATCTATCAGATTTTACTGAAAACTGTCTACACAATGTTGTTTTACCTCGGAGAAGTACTCGGCTGTCATATCAGGTCCATATTAACCCACTAACACTTAGCTAACTGCATGATGTTGAAATGGAATATTGTTAATTAAAACGAGTTTATAATCTAAATGAACTGATTTACCTCTGATTTTTAACTGCAACAACAAGGTTGAAAACAGGATGCCGTCTCCGGACATGATGGTCACCCTATCCTGTCTTCCTATGTCCTTTTTATTTTTTACAGCGTCTGTGGGTTCCAGCATTTTCAGAGAGCGGGCCACAAACACTTAAACCTGTTCCAGGCCTTCTATTTTGTCGTGGTGACTTTGGCCACCGTCGGCTACGGCGACTTTGTGCCGGACATCTGGCCTTCCCAGCTATTTATGGTCATCATGATATGTGTAGCTCTCATTGTCCTTCCCACGCAGGTAAATCATGACGGGATGATGTCAAGTGATCCGTTCGTCCGTGTAGTCCGCCATCTTAGAGTGTGCATGGCGCATGCCCAGTGGCTGACTGTATCCATTTAGGAGACAAACAGAGGAGACAAACATGAGTTAGGCCTAATTTTTTCATGGAATTGTGTTCATATGCGGATTAAGAAGTACATTGCTGTTTTCTTTTTTAGTTTGCATGCATGTGTTTAGGGTCAAAACAACATACGTGTATATGTATATATAATTCTGTACGAGGTTTCATGAATGTTAGGGCGTCATTTGTCCTGAATCCAACCAACACTTCTGCAGTGATAAAGACTTTCGGAAACCCTAATCTGATCTAAATCTGGTTTCATTATTTGTTAGTTTTTTAATAGAATATATTAATGAAATTAGTCCAGTTGGTAAAATTGTTACAAAAACTTGTACGGTAGTTAAAGCTAGTATGGTATTCTTGTAAATGATATCATGTATGATCAGCATGCTCAGAACCATAGCCATCTAAGTAAGAGATAAAGTGAAGTGAATTAACTACACAGAGTGATAATGACCACTGCAGTTCGATGCAGCGTGGTAAAAGTCCTGCTGTCGTAAAAAAATAGCAAAACATCCTCCCCACATACTATGAAAATCTTTGTTTGAACTTTGATAACCCTGTTACTCAAAGATTTTATATTGCTGTGATTGTAAGCATATTTTTGTAATAGATGTAGCATGCATTGCAGGCGGCAGTCTTTAAACATAATGTTATTAGAGTTTCTTGCAAGACAACGTTGTCACGTATCTACTTCTGAAAGTTGCAGTTTTATTACATTCCGCTGGAGACATGCCGCCCCTTCAAACCCCCTTTCCTTAGATCTAATAGTTAGGTACAAGTACCACGTCAACTACTAATTTGGTTGTTTATTCATGGAAACTCCTGCCAGAAAACGGAAAAAAACATAAGCTGCCAACATGCAGCCCGAACTTAGTGAGAAGTTCCAGAGGACCACAAATGAGGTATGCAAGCGCAGCAGTTGTCGTCTCTAAACAGAATGCCAGTCAGAACCACTCAGCTGACCTATGCCTGGAAAACCTATACCTGACCTGCACAAAGTTGTTTTCCAGCACGAATGTGCAAAAAGAAGTAACGTGGTGTTGGGTTGTAACTGAACTCCAGCGGTAAAATTGGAACCAAACCAAATTACTCACATTTTCATTACAGGCCATGGTGGTGCAAGAAGTTTGGAAACTAACACCCAGTTGGAATCCAGCCATAAACAGAGAAAATCAAATAAAAACAGGAAATTGCTACTTCTATGTTGCATAAAGAAAAGAAATATGAAATTACTTATTTTGAAGAGAACGAAGTTGTTTTAAAAATGTGCATTGATTAAGTTTCAAACACAGTTCTTTGATTGAAGTGCTATTGAGGAAAGAACTTTATACCTTTGTTTTCCTTCTGGGAAGAAAACAAAGTTTTTAGCCTATTTTCTCAAATTTCCTTGAATGAATTTCAATAGTTATATGACAACAACAAGGATAAAACTAACTGTAATGACAAGTTGTTAAACTGTTTGCGATGACCAAACCAAACAGCTATTGTAGCAGTGTTGATAATCAATACCGGAAGCTTGTAAACATCAATATGGCAGTACTACATCCTTTCGTATTCTATCCCTTTTCCCAAGATCAACTGAGGTAGGTGCTGCAGGTCTTGCGTCTTTGCACCAGGCCAGTTACTTCAACATTGTCAAACTCTTTTCACCAGAGTAATACTAGTAGGCATTGACTATACCAGCCTGTGTCAGAATTGGCTTGGAGCGATGCGGCGAGACCACTTTCTGTCCTTATCTGTGTATATATGATTGAAGTTCACCCTCCAGCAAAACTAAAACAATTAATATCTTCGTTCCTATTCAATATTTTTCGACCAAACGTGGCCAGACAGTAGATATAAGCATGGAAGGTATACCAAAAATTATACAATTCTGCGCAAGAGTAAAAGTATGAAACCGGACGTAAATTTGAAAACTTTCACTTCTTCTTGTAGTTGTTCTGTCACCATTCCAGAAAGAAAAAAAAAAGAACTACTGCACCTACCAAAGATCTGGAACATGATCTAAGCCAGAAATTTCGTTGTCTTTCATCCTGAAAGAGACCACTTATTTAATTGGTCAAGCCATTCCGGAGTAACAGAAACTTGAACGATCAATTTTAATGTTTTACATTCTTTTAAATATCCAAAAGGTCAAAGGTAAAAGGTCAAAGTTAACCAAACTCGGTCATCTGCCCGACGCAGATTAGGGAACAATGCTAATCAGTAAACGCCAGCCGCAAGGCAAAGACTGAAGAATAAAAAAAAATGGTAAAAACGCAGATGAGCCAACAACTATTCGCCAGCAATATCCTTATTACGAATTAGTTTTTTAATACTCGGTGTTTGGTGTCAATTTTAAGTTTAAAAAAAACCCCAGTTTTTCGAGTTTTAAGTTGACATTACTGCATGCCATAAAAATGGTACACGGATTACAAACAAAAAGCATCAAGTGTTCTGTAAAAAAAAGGTTATGTGATTGAAGTTTCACTTTACCAGTTAAGATGAACCGTACATGCATAAAAATTGATGATTTTTAATTTGAATAATCAAATGTAGAATTCAGAAAACTGCATCTGTTTGAGTGCTGTTGTGCTTTAAGAAATGTTTCTAATTCGTAAACCACAACAGCACTTTAAAAGATACAATTTTCTCAATTCTACATTTGATTATTTAAATTAAAAATCATCGATTTTTTTCCAATTTTCTTACCAAAAAAAATTAAACTTCAGTCATATAACCCCTTTTTATACGGCACATTGACGCTTTTGTTTGTAATCACCCTTGATTTGAATACACATAACACTTTCATCACCTTCATCACCTCAAAATCGTTTCAACAGTGCAATTTGCCAGAAACCGTTTGCATGGATTAATCACAGGTTGAGTGATATTTTTTACATGTATTAGGTAAAACCTTTACAGTGCAATTTGAATGGAAACTGTAAAAGTATTCACAGAGACTCGCTCTACAACAGACCACATGGGGTCGCCACTCTGAACGATACAATCAGGGACCTTCCGCCGTTCTATTGGGTCGGTTCACTCAATTAAAAGCGTCTGAGCTATAGCACAAATATTTCCCGTGGTAAAGTATACAAGAGTGAGATTCAGTTGGTGACACTTTTGCTCCCAACCCAATCCTCGAAGCAGACGACACTTGTTTTCCAAACCAACGATGAGGTTTCAACTAGCCAATAGTTTTTAACATAATTAATGAATAATTATGAAATATATGATCGCGCAATCACTACTGAACGTTAAAAAGTACATTATTAAAACAAAACGACAATTTTTTTATGACATTACGCAAGGGGAGAGTTGATGAAGTCAATACTTCGAAACCAGAACATTGACTTGATTTTACGATGTGTAACAAACGTTGTGATTTACAGTCGCATTGTCAATTGCACTTAGGTAGCTTAATGCTCTTTAAAACAATTGGAGCAGTCCGGCTTACGTTTGATGATGAGTATTCATTCGTTTGTTAGTTTAATTTTGTGTCGATTCAGCAGCAACATCAACAGCCAATGAGATGGGAGAATCAGTAAAATGGCGCGAAATGGGAGCAGTGACGTCGGACGCATTTGAGATTTGGTGTTAAATCTCGCACTATTTCTCGCGCTGCTGCTTAATACTGAGTGAACTGACCCAATAGAACGGTCCCTTGATATATGGTTCATTATTAATGGAAGCTATGGCGTCAGGCCTTCCTTTGTGCTAGGCCCGGTGAAGGCCAGCACCTGTTTCTTAGTTTTCTTAATTCTGCAAATTCTCCATCAGACTTACTTAGAATGTGAAGCCAAGTTTGCATGTCTGCATCACTCTTATTAATGATCCTGCCCGTAGTTAAACGGCTTTGGTGCCCGAAGGCTAACAACTAATCGTTGTATGAACTGCTGCGAAGACGAAACGCACCGCAACAATTTGGATAGCAAATAGTGCAGGCAAATAAGGTATGTGAAACCATATGAATGAGTGTACTGTATGTATGCATTTTCACATCAATTTAAAGCTATAATTTGATTAAACGTTTGCCTATATGTAATCATGTGAAAACCTAAACACAATAACACAAATTCATGTAGTAATATTTCTTTTTTTTTTGTAACCTGTACTTCTGATCCGCATTGATCCCAATTATCCTGGATGATAAAAAAAAATTCAATTCTGTAACAATGGGAAAATATTGATGTGCAACTCTGTATGACAGTAGCCCTAATAGAGATTTGTTCTGTGCATTGTAGGTGTGTCGTAAATCCGGACGTTAAGTAGTTGGATCCTCTGAGTGCAAAACTGCATACATTACCGACGAAAGCGGATCCTAGTAGTTTTTGTGTCGTGAGTTTGCATGTACAAGCGTCTGCTACACGTCTCCATTTCTACAAAAACCCTCCTTACAGTCCTAGAGAGCATCCCTTAATAAAAGCACCGAAAAGTTGTTCCTTGGGGAGAATGGTTCCGTTAATCTCAACAAATCTAAGGCTGTCCTGTGTCCTGTGTATATAACAATGCACAGGGCCGCCCAGAGATGTGATGGGGCCTATCGATCCATATTTTCTGTGGCCTCCTCGTACGTTTCTGTGAGATTAGTACGCTTATGGTCCACGGACAATCTAAGGACCTTTCTTTTTGCTTTTTTGTTGCCTTTTTTGCTTTTTCGTTAGAATCCTTGTCTGCGCTCACATTGGTAGTAGCACCATGGGGTATGGCTGGCAACTGAACACATTTAACATTCTGGTAGTTTAATTTGTTGGCCTGAACTGGTTGAAGCAAGTTTCTAGGCCAGAAGCCACACTTGCTCCCCCTACTTTGGTTGGCCTTGCGAAATAGTATCAAAATCAAACGAAATACGTGAAAATGCATGCTACGACAACTAAAGGACTGGCACATGTTCGGGTAGCCAGACGATAAATCACACTAGGTTATCTCCAATGCTATGCAGACGAGCAGTTGGTCAACCTCCATTTCTTTCTCATAGGATGGTGGGAGAAATAGCTTTGAGCACCAGATTCGAATGAAAGAATTCCTTCTGCTATGCTGTGGAACACATTTTGTTCCGTTCTGTTCATTTCGTTTTAGACGTGGGGGAATAGTTATAAGAAGTAAAACTTTCAAGACATTCTAGTACTTACACAAATGGTAGAATTTCGTGTAAACAAATACAATAAGCATTAGTGAACTTACGATGGATTCAAGAAGCTCTGGAGCCACCTTATATTGTACTCATCATTTATCACATGAATAGATCACACATTTCTCATGGGAAGTCCATAAAAAATAGTGCAAGCGCAGAATTTTAGGAAATGTCCCACTTTGTCGACCACTGTAGCTTTCAGTTGACCATCGTGCCCTTCAAAATCAATAGATGCGTGGATCTTGACTTCCCTCAGGTGGATCTGGAGTGTGTGCGGACGCTTATAACTGCATGGGTGTTACGTAGCATGTCTATTTCTTATCTTTTCAGTGTATGTGGATTTCAACACTTCCAAAGGGCTGGACGCAGAAATGTCACCTTGTTCCAGTCCTTATATTTTGTCATAGTCACGTTCTCGACCGTCGGCTTTGGCGACCTCATCCCTGATATCTGGCCCACCCAGTTATACATGTTAATCATGATCTCTATAGCCCTCGTAGTTTTACCCACGCAGGTAACTAATATCATTCGTGTGGCGAAATCTGGACGCATCTAACGCACCCCTAACTAAGTGCTACAAATCACTCTATGACCAGAGCCTCGCTTGCTTACTTACCTATTTTTCTTTCTAATTGGGTATTCCTTTGACTTATTCTGCTAACATTTCCTTCATTGCATCTTCAAATGCTGTGATGCTGATTATTTATTCTTAAATGTAAAGGCATCTTGTAAATTTAAAACTAAATCAATAACCTTGATAAAACCATGATTCAATCCATTTACATTACGTTTTACTCTGGTGATGGTACCCAACACACATGAATCCTACCTATTGCTCTAAAAATAAGCATATTTAAGAAAAATACTCTTAGGTAGGTAAAGATGGTTAAGAAGACAAAAGCACTGTGATTGATATTATTTACCACTTCTATTGTGGCTTGTTTCCATAATAATAAGCAAAGATCACATCTACCTATCAAAATCCATAGTCTTTTCGCATTCTCTTATTAAATAATGGGAGCTAGATCACTTATGTTTATCAAGTAACAAGAAAAGAAACTAATAAACACGTTTGCTATCAAATGCAGTTGTTTACTTTAGAACCCATCTGCTATTGATAAGTGTTAGTGTTGTAAAAATCAAAACATTTTTTGGGTTTAACCATTT
>JAHWFP010200873.1:0-14355 GCA_023313725.1 Lithobius niger | reverse complement strand
AGTTAGTATCTTTCTTTTCGGAAGAAATTACACGCTATACGATAAGGCATTCATAAACTGTTAAAATGTAGAAACATAAAAAACTTATTGAGGTAAGTCTGAATGTGCAGTCAATCTAATATTATCCGTCAATTACATAAAGGTATATTGAGCCATACTAACACGGTTCGACATTAGGAATTAAATAACAAGTGGTAGGCCTATCTTAATTTGAAATTAATCTTTTCAATGTCAAATGCTTGTGTGCAACAAAACAAACGTTTCAAATTTATTATCGTTTGCTTTTAGTTGGTAGAATTTGACTTGGTCACATTTCTTTCGTTCACATTCGGAACATCAGATGAGCGAAATTGTATTAAGATGATGAGATACGTCAAAATATTTCCTATGATCTGTAAATAGTACAAAAGAATTAATTATTACACATTTTAAATTTCAAAATGCATCATAGGACAGGCTTAGCATTAACTTACAGTGGTAAAGGTGTTCCGATTAATTGTAGTAAGGTCTCCAAATAAATGTATTTCGGGTGGATGATGAGTAAGTTTATTACACAGCATTATCTGAAAAAAAGTTAAAGAAATACCTAAACCTATTTCAATGGGTTTTTATTGAAAGCAGCAGCTGTTTATTAGTTGTTTTCAATTTCTTAAAAACGTTCATCTGGTTACAATGATATATTTTGAAGTTAAAACCATATGGGAAATTATACAATGAGAGAGATGGTGTGTGCATGTACGTGTGCGTGTATGTGCACTGGCATTTTGGATTGTAGGCAAAACAATTTTTAAAAAGCATTTCATACGTTTGACATATTACTCAAATATTAAGTAATAGTTGGGTTCTTTTGGTTTATACCTGAATTCTTAACATTCTTCAGTACGTGCTTCCCAAAAAACTGCAACATTTATATATAATATAAATGCGTTGTGCCAAGACCAACTTTTAAATGTTTGTTTACTCGACTTCTATCTAGTTAATTTAATTAGCAAATGGTAATTGATCTGTTGCAAAGATATTCCTATATACCTTGAAAATTATTTGAACTAAAAATAGCTGTCAGTCAGAGTAATGTAGGAAACTACTGGGCTCGTTATGTAAGTATAGACTCTATTGCAGCATATTCTGGACTTTTTTGCTCAACTATCGTGCTAGCTCAAAACTGCTGCAGAAAGTAGAAAATCACTTGTTATCGGCCCTGCATTAATAATCAGTTTGAAGTAGCTTTCTGTAAATCTAGGATTCCTGGTTTCTCCTGGCATTAATCTTCTGATAATAGATCCTAAATGTATCCTCAACGTTCAGAATTATCTTTTTCCCAATTCGCACCATCAATTTATAAATACATTTTCAAAAGCAAAAGCTTCACTGAAGGTTCCGATACATCAAGTGAACACGTAAGAAAAAATTGTAGCGTTATTCAAACTGAAAGTGAACCATATGAAAATCAAAATCAGAAGAAAACTCATCGATTTGCATCTCTGTTGAGATTTCCAGTGTTATTTTATTAGCCCCAAAATACGCAAATTAACTTATGCGAGCAATTGGGGTGTGTTGATGTTTATTGCATTCTTCCTAATAATCTAAATTCCCGATTTACTTTTTTCAGAAAACAATTTTTTCGCATCTGGCTGAAAAAGTAAAGGTTTAAGACTGATTTTCTCCCCACTTACCAAAAAACTACACTTAGTGTTTCCTACAACTAAACCAATGAAGATAACAACACTAACTGCTTAACAACGAGAAAGATACCTCTCTGTATAGTTAAAAAAGAAACAGCACCGAAACTAAAAAATTTACAATCAGTGAATACGTCATACTGAACTCCAGTGTTGTGATTAATTTATTCACGGAAGTTACAGCTGCACTTCGCCCCCTCAAGCTGAAGACAGCTGGACCTGATGTTTCTAATGTCTTCATGCATTTATCCCTAATTAATGTTATATATAATTAAGCAAAAAGTAAAAATGTGTCTAACCCACTTTACTCATTGGGCACTAACCATATAACTTTCCCCTTAATTTACATACTATGTACACTATCAGCAATGTTTTTTATACAATACAATATATTACCTACTGGAATCCCAATTGGTATAACACTGGTTAATGAACCTGATAAAGGCCTTTTCAAATATTCTTAGTTCAAACATTGCAAACATAATGTGGCGGATCCACTGCACTTACCCCATTAATGAACACCAATCTGTGCTGGAACACCTAACTAACGAAAACTCATCGTAAAAGTCCATAAACATTCGAAGCTTCGTCATAAAACGTATTTGCCTTTTTAGGCCTCAAACTCATTATTAATAGGAAAAGCAGATCGAATTGGTACATTTTCGTACACGGCCCAAGTCTTCCCCTTAACCACCTGTACATAGCTATTGAAAAACGAAATATTGACGATTTGAACCCATACTCCATAAATTTTCTTCTCAACGAATTCCAGTACCTCAATTTTCAATATCTAAGCAATGGCTTCCTTTGGGCTGATTTATTTGAAATCGTAAATATATACTGGAAAATTGCTACATGCATCGACCCAGTTTACACAACTTGCATGAAGCCCTTCATTGTACCACTGTAATGATTCCTCTATAACTACGACTTTAGCCTTATAGGTAAATATAGAACTTTACGGAAACAATGGTACCATCCATCCTTCCATCAAAAAGGATTTCTCTCCAATCTACCGAACAGTCAAATCTGATGCGCATAAAAAAGCAGAAGTGCTACCTGTATAGGCTTGAACAAACAAATAGGGAAATCTCAAATTGTCTTACCTCACGTAAATCAAACTTTAAAATTAAAGCACGAGTATGTCTTCAGCAGGGAAATCGTGCAAACTCAATGCGGATTTATTGTAAACTAGTGGAAAGTACGAACTAAGTTCTGGTAAAAAATAACAAGAACTGTATGGGTGCCACTTCCCCAGTATTAAAAAATGAGAGACCAAGGCAAGTTTCTTCCCCTCCTATGCCCAGAGTCCTCCATAATCCACTCAACTTGCCTGTCGGAAATTTTATTACAGTCATTTTACTTTGTAAATACTCTCTTGAACACGATATTTTTTGTGTGTGAATCCCACATCTGTATTTTCTAAAAGAAATTTTACTGTGATTGAACACATTGAAAGCATTATTTTCTAAAGTGATATGACACCTTTTTGGGGGTATTGAATTACTATCGCATCGTCCCCTTCCCTCTTCTCTGTATCACAGTGTTGTACTGAGCGATAAGCCTGCAACAACGATCATGTATTCGGTGATTGTTTCTATTCATCTTTGTGAAAACCAATGTCTACGAACTAAATCTAATTTGGAAGGCACTGTTTGAACCCCTCTGCCAACATCTTTTCTGGCTACTGTTCTGCTGCAGCTGCATCTTTGCATTCGTTCTCCTAGTATATTATTATGCCAGATTGGAGCCTACTCCTTCCATGTTTGATAAAGTAAGATGGGAATTTTTATTACAAGTACCTTTCCTTCCATACTTGATAAATTACTGCTTCGAATATTGCTCAAATACTCTCCTCCCTGTTTAGCCTGTAATGAAAGCAAGATTATCACAAACTTTGACAGCTATAAAAATTTGTAGGTATACATATTAATTCATACAATGCAAGGGATGTAAGAGCACACAAAAATACCCAAAATGAAGTGTGAGGAAGAAAAGCGAGCTTCCCAACTCTTTTCTGGAAATCCACGCAAAGTGGAACAAGCCCCGAGCTTGAATATCGTTTCCAAACTATGTAAACATTTAATTGTATAAAACAAACTCTCTAGGTAATTTTCTAGCACTGGATGTGTTAAGTAACAATGTACAATTTGTAAGTATAATAGGAATATAAAAACAGATTTGTACCCATTTCCATTGTTGTATGGACTTAAAAGTCAGTAGTGGAAAAGGCTATATTAACCATCAGATAGACACACTGGAAATGACATCGGCAACCTGGTGCAAGCGGGAGTTAGGTCGTACCCCCGGAGTGACGTCGCTAAGGAACAAAATCCTATTCGGCACCTGTTGAACTATGTTTTCAACAACAAAGGCATTGTCTGACAGTTAGAAAATCAGAACTGGCATTACTTAAAAACACTTTCGGATCCAGATGAAATATATGAGGAAATTGAAAATAAAATTAAAATCATTTACGAAAAAAATATTTACTCAAGCAACAGAGATTTAATTAAATAAAAACAACAAAAATAATCCTAACTCGAACTTTAAAACTGAATTGATGAATAAAGAGCTCCTCACAAAAATTAGTAGGAAGAATAAACTTTGGTCTACCACCTCGAAAACAACTAATCCAACAACTGAGCACATTAAGGCTTATAAATTAGCAAAGAAACAGACAACCAAAGGTATCAAATTAGCCAAACAAAACTATTATCAAACCTTTTTTGAAAAAAATAAGAATAACAGTGCAAAAATTTGGAACAAAATAAATACAATTTGCGGAAAATCAAAAAAATATTAGGCCTGCATGAACAACTTATAAAAAACTTCCCCAAGCAAGATACAATTACAACGTGTAACAATTTTGCACACTGTTAAAGTTGCAGTTACAGTTACAGTTACAGTTACAGTTACAGTTGTTAATTTTGCAGCATGGGTCCTCTCAAACGTTTAGTATGTTTGCACAATTTTTGGTTCTATATCCACTAGTTACATCGACAGACTAGAAAAAACTTAAATAAAGCCACCAAAGCCCTTTTTGGCAAAAAAGAGGGAAATCTACTAAAGAAATCTTTAACGAAAATAAACTATTCACTTTTCATTCGCTCTATAAATTTAATATTATCCATATTAACTACTTCGATCTAACATATCAAACATATATCGCACGACCATCAAGAAATAATAAGGCCTGGCTAAAAAAGCCCTTATGGCGCAACTCATATGGTAGAAGATGCTCTGGGTTTGTCGTGCCAACAATCCACAACGAAGTCCCTGAAGAGTTTCGAAAAACCATCACAGTTAGAAATAGAAAAAAAAGATTAAACACTGGCTGCTTGATACCGAGGGAATCTAATCATGTAAAAACTTCCTACACATCTAAATACCACGTTACAAGACTGTAAATAATTTTAGTAATGTAACGACTCTTGTAACAACAGCTATTTGTCTGTTGTATAATGTACATAGTAATAGTCAGTGTAGGAATAGTCATACAAGCTTATAGATTCGTGCTTTTTTGTATGTACATGTGCTGTATACGCATTGCTGATTAAATATCAATTAATATTATTATTATTATATTGAGACGTCATTTGCGTTCGCATGGTCCGGAATGGCTCATTACATCGAGCTGCAAGTTTTCGTTCAAAATTGATATTTAAACTGAAGTTTGAAATGGATGGCGTTGAATTTCGTATAGATAAGACAACAAGGAACAAAAGAGGACTTACTTCATCGCTCTGGGTGAGTTTGGAGTACAGATATTGACATTTAAAAGTCTGAATCGGGCGAGCGTTGCAGTGAACTGAGAAGTTGTGCATTGGCAAGTGACGTAGAAGTGAACCTTAGGGAACGTGCGCAAATTATACAAGCAGTTACAATGTCGAGGTGCCAAGAGTGTGAAAACTGCATTCAAACAAATGAAGGTGATTTTTTAACATGCTTTACATGCAAAGGAAAATACCATAATACCTGCACTGGTTTAGCTAATACCACAATAAGAAAGAAAAAAAAAGAAGAATGGGATGCAAAAGATGCAGAAAACAAAGACAAAATTCAAATAGCATTGAAGATGATCCTGATGAAAATACGGAGGCACAAGACAAAGGAGGAATGGCACTCGGCGTGTCGCCGCAGTCGCCGTGAGGAGGTGGTGTTGGCCCGTTTGCGCATTGGTCACACTCGACTTACTCACTGTTTCCTTTTGCGGGGGGTTGCCCCTCCTGCATGTTATTGGTGTCGGCGGCCACTTACGGTCCGCCACTTACTTGTTGATTGTCGCCATCTTGATGGTGTTCGTCGTCGTTTCCATCTTCCGCATGACATTGCGCGTCAGTTGGGCGATAAGTCTGTCCTCCTGTCCGGTGTTTTTCAATTTTTGCAGGAGGTACAGATGTATGACAAGATTTAGATTAGGGGTTTGAATAACATCTCTGTAATGTGTGGTGCAGTGGCAACCCGGACCACTGCACTGTGACTGAGGTTGGCGCTAATGACCAAGTTGTCGACGCGCCATTAAGCCTCAATTCCCCCCCCCCCCCACATGACAAAGGAACTGAAAGAAAAGACTGCGAACAAGATGAAAGTACAAACGGAGCTAGTAACGAAACAATGACAAGAATTGAGAAAAAATTGATGATATGAAAAAGGTGAATGAAAAGATCCTAGAAGGAATGCACTTTATTGAGAAAAAATACGAAGATATGCGTATTGAAAACATTGAAATTAGAAAAGAATACGAAGCAATAAAAAAAAGACTAAAAACTTTGGAAGAAAAATCGACAAAATTACGAGCAACAATGAAGACACGCGAGTCCTACATGCAAAAGTGAATGAAGTGCAACAAACACAAAACGAAAGTGAGCAATAAGAATATTGAAATTTTTGGTGTAGAATCAGAAAAAAATTAAGATCTACGTGACACTATACACAGAATTGTTGATGGATTGGGAATAGAAAACTTTGAAGAGAAGCAAATCGAAAGAGCCCATAGACTACCAAAGAAAAACAAAACAAAGCCAGAAACAATAATTGTACAGTTTAGAAGTAGGCTTGCAAGAGATGAATGGCTCAGAGGTAAAAAAAGGTCGCATCACTAACAACGACATTTTTGGCAACGGAAATAACATGAAAATTTATGTGAATGAACATTTGACCCCTTTTTACAAGGAATTACTGTGGAAAACAAAAGAACAGCTTAAGCAAGAATTTAAGTTCATCTGGATTAGAGAAGGAAAAATTCAGCTGAAGAAAAACGAAAACGAAAAATACATTCACACAATCAAGAGTCTGCTTGACCTGGAAAATCTGGTGAACAAATTACACCAAAATAATGGCGATGCAACTTTTTGAAGATGAAGAAAATGATGATGAAAGTAATGTAGTAAACTGCTTCAGTGATTTAAAAACAAAATTATTAAATTTGGGTAACAATAATTGCCTGGTTGGTTTGAAGGTAAACATCAGAAGCTGCAGATTGAACTGGGACATTTTTCAATTAGAAATTGGAAAGAGTGAGATTGATTGGGATTACCTGGTATTAACTGAAATAAACATAAAAAATGACGAAACGCAAAACTATTGCCTTGAAAATTATGAACAATATAATTCGTGTAGAAATGTACAAAAAGGTGGTGGAGTGATGATATTCTTAAAAAAAAATATGTTTCAAGATATCGTAAGCGAAAGTTTTTGTTTTGAAAATAACAATGGCATCGAAATAAATTTCACATTCAGGAACAATTATTATAAAATAATAGCGGTTTATAGAATGCCTTCTTCTAGCAGACAAAATTTTATGAAATTTTTGACAAAATTGTTAACAAAAAACTGTAATAGGAATACAAACGTAATTGTTTTAGGGGATTTCAACTTCAATCTTTGGAAAGAAACTAGGGATAACAGTGAAAAATATGATATCGAAAAATTCGAAAATTTGCTAGCATCAATGGGCTACATACAAAATATTACTTCACCGACTAGAAAGGGATACAGAATGAACAAACTGACTAAATCATGTCTCGATATAATCTTTACAAAATCTAGAACTTTTGTGAATACTGGGTTTATTGTTAAACAAAAAATAGCAGATCATTACTTTACAATACTTGAAACTTGTAATCCCAATGACTTAAAAAACACACAAGGTGAAGCAAAAAGAATTAAAACGGAAATAAAATATAACAGTAACGGAATCGTGAAAATGATGGAAAAAGTGGACTGGAAGTGCCTTGCCAATATTGAGGAGCCAAATGAAATTTATGGTAAAATCAATGAAGTGATTAATAATATTTATGAAGAAAATAAATTTTTTGCAAAACAAAGAACTATAAAAAAAAAACAACACATATGTAGAAGATTGGATGACACAGGAATTATTTGAAATGATTAATGATAAAAAAAAAATAATTGGGGGAAAATAACAAAATTAAATGCAAAAACGATGCTCTATTTCGATCTAAAAGATAAATATTAAAATTTAAAGGATACTTTTTCTGGTGAAAATACTAAAGAAACTTGTAGAAAGTTTAATAATAATTTTATCGAACAAATCGAAAAACTTTAAAAAAAAGAATGTAATATACAAGAATTGTAAAATTCAAAAGGAAATGAGTACTCATATAGAGGAAAAAACTATGGGGGTACAGATACCCACTGAGTATGATATTAGGAAAATACTCAATAATATTAAAGTTAAAAAATCTGCAGGACATGACGGTTTTTTGTTGGAGCATTTTATACAGACAGGCAAAAATACATGCACATTTATAATAAAATTAATCAACGCTATAATCATTAAGGAAAAGTGGCCTAATGAATTAAAAAAACAAATTATTAGACCAATCTATAAACGGAAATAAAAAAGACATCAACAATTATCGACCCATTGCATTGTTACCTGTCATAAATAAAATTGTTGAAAAGTTTTTCGCGACAAAAATCGAAGAGTTTTTAACAAAATTTGGTATTCTAAATAAATATCAATTTGGATATCAAAGGGGTAAAGGCACCACAGATGCATTAAATTACATTAACAATAATGTCACAAGAGCACTTAATGAGGGAAAATTTGTTGGGGCCACTCTTATTGATTTAAAAAAAGCTTTTGATACTATTGACAAAAATATTTTGAATGACAAATTAAACAAGTGTGGATTAAGAGGTAAAATGTTAAATATTATTATGAGTTATCTCACGGACAGAAAAAAGCTGTGTAAAAATTGACAATGAAGTGGATGATTGGAAAAATATAAAATATGGAGTCCCTCAAGGTTCAATACTTGGTCCTTTACTTTTTCTGATACACATCAATGATATCAAAGAAATGAAATGGAATACATATCTCACAGTATATGCAGATGACGTAATTATGCTGTCTATAAACTCTAGCGCAGAAAACATGAAAAAAAACCTGCAAAACGACTTTAATCAAATTAATGAATACTTTTTTTCAAATGACTTGTACATAAACAGTACTAAAACCTTTTGCTTACCCATATTTACATCACATATGCAAGCAAAGTCATTTCATATTACTCATCACAAAATAGGCTGTGTGAACATAAACTGTGAATGTAATGAATTAAAAAATGTTGAATAAATTAAATACCTTGGACTTGTGATTGACAAACATTGGAAATTCTATAAACATATAGATGAACTTACTATGAAAATTAGAAGAATGATACCAACGTTCTACAAAATTAGAGAATGCTTAAATATAAACAATACACTGAAAATTTATGAAGCACTTATTTTATCACATATTAGATATGCAATTACAGTGTATGCTTTGACATCTGATGGATTATTAGAAAAATTACAAAAGGTACTAAATAAAGCTATTAAAGTGCTCTTCTCGAACAGTAAAATAACAAAAAAAGAGTATAGAGATTCGTCAGAAATATAGAATAATGACAATAAAACAAATTTTACAGTATACTGTGATAATACAGAATTATGACAAGAATGATTGGAAAAATATTGTTGAAAGAAATACAAGGAAAAATCAACCATGGTTAAAGTTACCAACCTATAGGAACTCGTATGGAAAAAGAGGACAAAATTAGTATGTACCCTACTTTTTTAACAAATTACCAACAGATATAAGATATCTTAAAGTTAATAACAAAAAACATATTATAAGGAATTATGTACTAAATAATTAAAGACAATTGAATTATTTTGTCGAGTAAGATTGGGGGCTGCACAAGGGTGAAAAGTAATTGTATAGCCGAATAATTATTTTAATAATTGTAAAAAATGGTTTGTTAATTGAATTGTTACTTGGAGTATTGGAAATCGTTGTAGTTATTTAAATTGTTAATTGTGCACATACAGATACTAATGTATCTCGTGCAAAGTGTGTAAATAAAGTATTATTATTATTAATTATTATTAAAATTATTATTATTATTATTATTATTATTATTATTATTATTATTATTGACCCGACAGTTGTGCGCGAGTGATTCTGTATTGATTGCGTAAACAAGTAAATTGGCCCGGTGAAAATGTCAGTTAAGATGAATGTGAGATGTCAGGAATGTGAAAATGTGATAAAGGGGAACGAAGGAGATTTCATAAATTGCTCTAACTGCAAAGGAAGATATCACTACGCATGTGCAGGACTGGCAACAACAACGGTAAAAGCGATGGGAAAAAAGAAAAAAAATTGGAAATGCAGGCGGTGGAAAAGGAAGAACAAACTCGAACACAAACGAAGACGATGTTGAGGAATTAGAAAATGAGGATGAGAGCGAAGATGAGGATGAGGAAGAAAATCACGAAGAGGACGAAACCACAAGGGAAAATGAAAAGGGAAAGAAAGAAGAAAATGACAAAATTACAGAACAACCAAAAGAAAGAGACTTAGCAATAGCAAGAATTGAATCTACACTGTTGGGTCTGAAAAAAGATAATGAAAAAATCTTGGAAGGATTAAAATTCATGGAAGAGAAGTATGAAGAAATGAGAAAAGAAAATAAAGAAATAAAGAAGGTGAACAGTGATCTCTCAAAAAGAATTGAAAAATTGGAAGAAATAATGGGAAGAAACAAGCACGAAGAAACAGAAAAAACAAAAGAAATTAAGACAACACTAAAAGAATTACAACAAAACCAAAATGAAGCCGAACAATACTCAAGAAACAAAAACATAGAAATATTTGGAGTTGATGACTACAAAAAAGAGCAAATAAAAGATACCATCCTTAGCCTAGCAGATGCACTAGAGATTCAGAATTTTGAAGAATGGAAAATTGATAAAGCGCATAGATTGCCGACCAAGAAAAAAGACAAACCAGAAACCATCCTAATACAATTTAAGTGCCGAGAATACAGAGATGATTGGCTAAGAAGCAGAAAAAGAAATGTAACAAATAAAGATGTTTACGAAGGTGGAAGTGACAACAAAATATATGTGAATGAACATATGACTGCTTACTACAAATCACTAATGTGGAAAACAAAACAAGAACTGAAAGATAAATTTAAATTCATTTGGTTTAAAGATGGAAGAATAAACCTAAGGAAAAATGAAAAAGAAGTGCATGTACACAAAATAAAGAGTGATGAAGAGTTAGAAGAACTGAAAAAAAAGGTAATGACAGAAGAAGAAAAACCAAGAAACAATGGCGTTTGAAAATGAAGCCATAAATGACGTATATGAAGATTTCAAAAAATACACTGAAGTCTTAAACAATGACGGAAAAAAAGAAGTTGCAAGAATAATACATGTAAATTTGAGAAGTTGTAAAAAAAACTGGGATAATTTATTAATATACTTACAGACATGTGCAATTGAATGGGATGTAATTGCCATTACGGAAACAAACCTAAAAGAATATGAAGTGGAAAATTATAACCTAAACGGTTATTCAAAACATAGTGTGTGCAGAAAAGAGCAAAATGGAGGAGGAATTTTGGTTTTTGTTAAATTGGGTAAGATTGATATTGTATCTTGTAAAAATATTTTAATTGATGGAAATAATGCAATTGATATTTTAATTAGTATAAAAGATGAATTATTTAACATAATAGTTTGTTACAGAAAACCATCATCTAACCGTAACAAATACATAATTGAGCTTAAACAACTACTTAAAGAAAAAGATAAAAATACTGAGACAAGCAAAAGTTTCTTGGGAGATTTTAACTTTAATACATTAATTGAAACCCAAAATGATTGCGAAAAAAAAGATATAACTAAATTTGATAACTTAATTGCTTATTTTGGCTATCAGCAAAAAATAATTACAGCTACCAGAGAAGAAATAAAAAATAACAGAATTACAAAATCATGTTTGGACCTGATATTCACAAAATTTAAAAATGTAAAATGTAAAAGTGCAGTTATTACCTTAAAACCAGCAGACCATTACTTCACAATAATTGAATTTTGGAATAAAAAATATAATACTGATGAAGAAGCAACACAACAGCAAAAACTGGAATATAGATACTCAAATAAAAAAATTGTGGAGCAACTAGAAAAAGTCAATTGGAAGCAACTTGAGAAGTTGAATGATCCCAATGAAATTTATACAATGATTGAGAATGTAATTTTAAAAATATATCGAAATAATAGATACACTGTGAAAGAAACAACAAAAAACAAAAACACAATTTTCAGAAATGAATGGATGAATACTGAACTTATTACATCAATAAATGAAAAAAATTGTTTGTGGAACCAAATTAAAAATGAAAAAAATAAAAACAATCAAGATTTTCTGAAAAACTTTGAAAAATACAAGAAACTTAAAAAAGATGTTCAGAACAAAATAAAAAGAGCAAAAGAAAATCATTATGAAACTTATTTTGAGAAGAATAAAAATGATGGAAAGAAGGTTTGGAGCAAAATAAATCAGTTAATTGGAAACAATGGTAAAGTTATGAACATTGAAAATCATTTTGGAAAACACTTTAAGGAAAGAACCAACATCATTTGCGAAAAATTTTCAGAACATTTTGAAAAACAAGTACCCCAAATAAAAACAAAATTAAAAATAAAAAGGCGCAAGCATGAACATAAACTGAAAACTGTAATAAATAACTTAGAGAATGGAAGAAAAATTAAACACACAATGGGGGTCATCGAAGCAAACAAAAATGACATACTCAAAATTATAAATCAGATTAAAGTAAAAAAATCATGTGGCCATGATGGATTCATGATGGAACACTTTGCAGAAACAAAAGATAAAACAAGTGAATTCATGACAACTCTAATAAATAGTATAATTAAAACTGAAATTTGGCCAAATAATCTAAAAAGACAAGTTATTCGGCCAATATATAAGAAGGGGAATGTACAAGATCTCAACAATTATAGACCAATATCATTACTACCCGTATTAAATAAAATAATAGAAAAATTCTTTGCAACAAAAATTGATGAATTTTTGGAGAAGTACAAGGTATTAAACGAAAATCAATTTGGATATCGAAAAGGAATTGGTACTAATGACGCGTTAGAAATTATAAACAATAACGTCTGCAGAGCATTAAATGAAGGAAAATCGGTTGGTACAATTCTAATAGATTTAACTAAAGCCTTTGATACTCTTACAGAAGCTATATTACTAGAAAAAATTTATAAAAATGGACTTAGAGGAAAAATGCATAACATTATTAACAGTTATTTAACAGATAGATACTCATGTGTCAGAATTGGTAATAACCAAAGTCAATGGACAAAAATTGAATACGGTGTACCACAAGGTTCTGTATTGGGGCCCCTACTATTTTTAATTTATATAAATGACATTACTGATTTAAAATGGAAAACATATATGACCTTATTTGCTGATGACATATTTATGTTGTCTATACACAACAATAACAGAAAGATGATGGAAAATTTGCAGGATGATTTTGACAATCTACAAGTTTATCTTAATGAAAACGATTTAATCCTAAATTATGAAAAAACATGCTTTCTACCAATAGTAACATCACACATGCAAGAAGCCATAGGAACAATAAGAACATGTGATAGAAAATGTAACTGTAACTGTGATTGTGCTAAGATAAAAAAGTAAATAATACAAGATATTTGGGAATTGAGCTTGATAAAAACTGGAAATTTTACAAACATATTGATATACTTACACAAAAACTAAGGAGAATGATCCCAACATTATATAACTTAAAGAATATACTGAGTACAAAAAATAAGAAGATGATTTTTCATGCATTGATAATGTCAAACATAAACTATGGGCTTAATGTGTATGGATCCACATCAAAAAGCAACATGGCACAAATACAAAAATTAACTAACAAAGCAATGAAAGTACTTTTCAGAAACAATGAAATACAACAGACTGATGAGTTATATAAAAAATTTGAAATAATGAAAATTGACACATCATTAAAATGGAACATTATAAAAAAGAACTATTACAAGGATGAACACAAAACTATGGTAAACAGAAATATGAGAAATAATAATACCTGGCTACAAAAACCAATATGGAGAAATTCATATGGAAAAAGGACTACGAAATATCTGGTACCTTTATACTTCAATTTGATTCCTCAAGAACTGCGACAAATACTAAACAACAGTGAAATGCAGCGTAAAATCAAAAAGTGGTTAATACAATCACAATAAGCAGCCTTTAGGTAACAAATGATACATGAATAGGACACATATAAGATATTAA
>JAHWFP010200863.1:30336-61255 GCA_023313725.1 Lithobius niger | reverse complement strand
TTTCCCTGAAATTTTGGCTCTATTTTCATTTTCCCTGAGATTTCCCTGATATTTTGGCTCTATTTTCATTTTTTCTGAAATTTCCCTGATATTTTGGCTCTATTTTCATTTTCCCTGAGATTTTCAGGTTCCCAAGGTTTTGTCTGAACCCTGATGTAACTGTCAACTACTTTGAACTATTTTAAAGTCCTCTTGAAAAAGTTCGTGCAATAGCGAGCGAAATATCGAGTTTTTTCCCTCTTCATGTTTCTTGTGTTTAACCATTGTGCGTTTGGCTTCACAATGGCTTCATATTTTATTGAGCACTCACTACTATAACAGCAATCTTTTAAATTCCTACGACCAAACTGCATCAACTAACGTACTTCAGTTTTTTTTTTTTCAGTTCCTTAGGTCATACAACAGTTAAATTGGAATCTCTTTTCCATGAAAGAAGGAAGTGGCTGTAAACGGCATCATAAATAATTCAAACACAAAAAAAGAATATGGTGGTATCATTTTACTTCGCACAACTTCGCACACATCACTAACTTGTGAATCAGTTTGCGAGAAAAATCACAAAAGCGCACACAACATTGGCTAAACATGTCGGGAATGGCCGTCAGCGAAGTGTGACCCTATATACAACATAAAGATAAAAAAAGAAGAAATGGATATGGACGACCATTTTACTGTTCACTGGGGTCAGACTCAAGAATCGAGCTTCAAGCAGCACAGTCACTTCCGGTGAATCTGCCATTTTGCCACTTGGCGTCCCACTTCTGCGTTGGTGCCAGGTGTAATTTTTTTTTCTGGAGAAGTGACGCCCAAAATTCTTGAGAGCGATAAGCAATTATGTAGATTCTC
This sequence comes from Lithobius niger, assembly GCA_023313725.1. Lineage (NCBI taxonomy): Eukaryota > Metazoa > Arthropoda > Chilopoda > Lithobiomorpha > Lithobiidae > Lithobius > Lithobius niger. The sequence continues at coordinate 60,409 of JAHWFP010200863.1, read as the reverse complement.
ATAGAGACGAGAAGGCTGAGATTTAGATTTAGATTTTTTTCAGATCAAAAATCTGGTATATTTTGGGCCGGAAATTATACGAATACCAATCGGAAATTAAATAAATAAACAAATTTACCACTGGAGTGGAAGGATGGCAGAAGGGGGTTGAGCCACTAACACTGATCCTTGTAATGGGGTAGAGGGGAATGTTACACATTAATTGGTCGTTTTAGAAATTTGTTCAGATTTGCCTTGTATAGAAGACTTTTAAATACAGAAACAGTGGGCCCATCCCACCAAATCACCGTCCAGGGCATTCCATATAGGGACAACCCGGACCGAAAAAAAATTCCGACGACAGTCACGATTGGAAGGTGGAAAATGAGTTTCCAGCAATGACCTCGGGTGAGCTTGGGCACAGATGCAAGATCGAAGAACGGTAGCTCAACATGTAGATGCCCGTGGAGAATCTTATCCTGCGTAGTTCCAGAAGTTCCAGGCCGGACCTCGATAAACGTTCATCGTAGGTAATCTGGCGGAACCCAGGAAGATGCGTTGTGAACCTACGCTGAACACGCTCAATGTCCCCAGCCAGGTATGGGGACCAGACTAGGGTTGCGTACTCAAGCAGGGGACGCACAAATACCTTAAAAGCCCAAATCTTAGTCGGAACATTACCAGAATTAAAGCACCGGTTACAATAGCAGAACGAGCATATGCAGAAGCACAAATTTTATTACAATGTTGGGATGATTTAAGGTCCCTAGTGAACCAAATCCCTAGGTCACGAACTTCGGGTAAGGATGGCAACGGTTCGTTATCAAGAAGGTATTGACAGCACGCATTTTGCCTTCCCACATTTGTGAATCGAAAGTGGGAGCTGCCAGATTTTTGACAAATTGTTAGAAACCAAAGAGTCAAAAACAAATTGACACCTTCAGGGCTTCGTCAGGCAGATGTCCGGAAAACGCTCGCTGAAAACCATTTGAATCATATGACACCGTTTCTGTCTGCGGCATTGCCGTCCTGGAAACACCGGTTCTCGTCAGATTCGAAGTTAAGCAGCATTGGGCCCGACTGATAACCTAGGAAGTCGGGTGGTCCAGACATCCTTCATCGGGCAGATAACAGGAAGCGGTTAACGTTCGCTACAAAACCCTTTGGCGTGTGTTAATTGTAAATCACATAAAAAAACCAAAACTAGACCGGCCCTTCAAAGGAGTTATGTCATATCAACACACCAAAACATTCACCAAGTTAATCGCACCGACTAACAGTTCGATGGTTAAATGAAAAGTCGACCATTGCTACTTAATAAATTCTACTAAACCTTGTGGTACTGGGGAAGTGGGAGTACCATCGCCATTTTCCCATTTTTTTCGAGGAAAATGCAATGTTTGGAAGTGAGAAATAAAAAAAAAGGATGCGTTTATTTGTCTTCGCTGTCAATCTTACAATCGATGCAAATATCAAATTCTAAAAATGAAACAGTACTGGAAAACTTGTTCAAACGTTTTCTTTTACCCGCAAATATTTAACAAATCATAACTGAAACCATGTTTGTCGCTGCGGTCAGAAGTCATTCTAGTGGCTCGTTGCACTAAAGAACTGAACAAAAGACTACCATTGTTCCGTGGTGAGATTTTGAAGGCCAACGGCCCCAAGCAAAGTTCTAGGAGGGTGCATGGAAATTTCTGATTTGTTACCGAAGATTTCTTCAGATAATGCTGAAAATGAAATTGGCAAGTTCTCAGTTCTTGCCACGCACATTCTGCCTGTGACTCAAAGATCATTTCTAGCTTTAGGCAGCCAGGCCAACGTCAGGTGGAGTGAATCTTCTGGCGACGTCAAAAGCCAGAGAATAATACGAACGTCAAAGAAAAATAAGAAGCAGGTTTTGTTGGCTACAAACTCCCAGTTTACCTTAACCCAAAATAGTCCTGTGACGAAGCTATCTCGAGCTTGTGTATATAAATGCCTTTCTCCCAGAATGTCACCCACAAAGAAACAGCGACAATGGAGCGAGGATCACGTGACCTTGAGTCGAGGGCCGAGCAGCCCAATAGCGATGATGAAACCGAGGCTGTTATGTATTACATATACGATGGTAGATGTGGCCTCCACTTTGAGATTCAATAGAGCGTGTGACAGGTCAACCGAGTCAATGACATGCAAGGCTGCTTTAAAGCTAGTTGATCGGAAGATCTTGTCTCATCCATCTATATAGCAAACTTATATAATTTTTCTGCCGCTGTACCTTGATCAAAAATATGGCCGTTCGTGTATGTTGTGCATAAACAGTTACGTGTATAGGGCAACGCCAATAACGCCATATTGGCTACGACTAGCAACTGGAGAGATAGCTGCAAGGAGCGCTAGATTAAAATGGAGGTAAAAACCCACGATACTTCTAGTCAAGCCAGTGCTCTGAGAGCGGTTTTCTCAGGCCTAAAAAAGTTGTTTTTCCCGATTCCTTATACTACGACGTTGTAAATCGGAAAATAAAATATTCCACTTGCTAATAATTTCAGCAACTGCCAACAAAACGAAAAATTAGCGCGTTTTAGGCCTAAGAAATCCGCTCTAACAGCATTGGTTTCAGTAATACGCCCTTCTTTCTCCGCTCCATGTTCATCCGGTGCCCCTTGCAGCTAACCCAACTACTGGCTCGAGCATAGAGAGATATATAATATGATGTTATTGTCACTGTTCTATAGAGCAGTGACATTTGCCGCCATATTGGCACCAGTATGGGTTTTGGAGGGCATAACTACAAGGTGCACTGCATAAATATGGAGGGAAAAACAACGGTAGAGCGGATTTCTTAGGCTTAAAATAACGTTGTTTTCTCCAACAACAAAAATCGCGCGTTTTAGGTCTAAGAAATCACTCTTGACAGCATCGGCTTCAGTATGACGCCCTTCTGTTTCTCTCTGCAGTGCCCGTTGCAGCTAACCCATTAAGGCTCCACCACAGAGTTATACACAATAATACTACGTCGTGTCAGTGCTCTACATGACAGCGACAGTAACGCCATTCTGGTGACGAGGCTAGCCTCTGGAGCAGGTCGTCGAGCTAGCTGCAAGGGGCACTGCTACAAGTGGTAGGTTAAAACACAACGGCATCTTTAGTCCAGCCGATGCTGTCAGAGCCGGTTTCTTACGGCTAGAAAATGTTATTTTGTCCAATCCCTTACGATGTCAAACATATATCAAGGTTAAAAATCGGAAAAGAAATGATTTCACTTGCTGAAAATTGAAGTAGTTGCAACAAACCCTAAAAAATGATCATATCAGGCACAAGAAACCCTCTCTCAGAGCATCGACTTGACTAAAGATGCCGGTTTTTTTTTACCTGCATTTGTGTCCAGTGCCCCTTGTAGCTATCCCAACGACTGACTCCAAAAGCTAGCCTCGTCACCAGTATTGTTGCTCCAGCGTTGTTGTACCAGAAAAACGTGAGGTTTCACACTCAACTTAAAAGCGTTACATTAATTATTTCTACGTCATTATGGCTCACGTATTAATTATTACTACATCTGGGGTAAGCTGTTCTGGTGGCTGTAGGGGAAGGGGACCCTGGCAAAGCCCCTGTCAATCAGCATTTCAAGTTCCTGGGCCGGGCCTCATCCGGTTTCGGGTAGTTGTTATCACCAGATGCTGCCTGATGGGTGCCGGTATGCTAGTCCATTAGCCCCAGCCACCTGCTGAAGCTCCCTTGACTGGACATAGCGGACGTTTTAATTTCAACATCGATTCCGTGTCATTGCCTAAAACTAAAATAATTTCCAGGTGCATACTTGGGCCCGACCAGGGGGTTTGGGGGAGCGCTGTAAGCTCTCCCTTAAGTTATTTTGTAACATGGCCTCAAAACCATCGCGGATTAATTACGCGGAAAGCAGCACGGCTCACGGCCAGTAACATTGAGTTTGTGCACTACGTAGAGCACGCTTTCATAAATCCAGGTGTACATTATAATTTCCAAGTATACACAAATTTTCGGTACATCCTCCTCTGTGTTTTTCGATGGTATTTTAGTCATTCCATTTTTGGAATTGCTGCCTTTTCGGAATGTAGCTAATTATTATAACTGAAAAAAGGTTCAAGCTTCTTCCACCTTACTTATTCAAAATTTACATTTATTCAATGGAAAAAAATGTGAAGTGATGTGCAGGCGACCATTTAATATTGACTAATAAAGCCAGTGATTTACAGAGTCAAATGTCATTTGTCGATAACGAAATTATGACAAATATTCTAAAAGGCCCAGTTTATCGGGATTTAAATATTAGTTGCCTAAATGACACACTAGCTGCAACAAGATAAGTCCACCAGGCTACTGGTATGGAATCTGTTTGGACGTTATCTCGACCCCCCCCCCCCCACCAAAAAACTAGAGCTTTTTTGTCCGAATACCCGAGTTTTCCATCTCACCATCTCATTGCTAGACTTTCCCTAGACTACCTCTAAAACGACTAATTAAGTTCGAAATTGAGCCGAATCATCTATACGACACTTAGCTAAGATTCTAAAAAATTAATTATTAAAAAAAAAATGGACACCACCATAGCATGCGCACCACCCAAGTGTCAGTGTGCAATAAATAGACATTTTTAACGAATAACAAGGTAGAAACAATCATAAGATAGGTGTTTTCCCCCCTCCCCTCCAACAAAAATTGCAGGGTCCATTGAGCCAGTTGTGAATTTTAAAAGTACTGCGCAGAGATGTGGTCATGGAAGGGGGGGGGGGGGTTGAGTTTTTTAACTTCTGCGAAACGCAGGTAGACATATCAGCGCGGAAGATATGCGCATATTAATAGCCGGTCGTTCTGCGAAGAGGACAAGGGACAAACGACGTGATGATTCGCCCTGCTGCTTCCTAGAACGGAACAGCTGTTACTCTTCAAAATACGGAGACGACCAGACAGACACCTTAATTGAGGGAGATGTCTGGGAACGGCTGTCTCAGGACTGCTTATGTTTATTTAGTCTAGGGATTTCTACTTGTCTATAGCGTGTACATTTTTATTTTCTGACACACGAAAAAGTTAACACTGATTAGATCTATACTCTTGTAACAAGGGAAAGCAATAATGTTTGTAGTTCAAATATTTTCGCGAGACGAAATTGTTGGTATTTGACAGTAATAGAGAAGCCCTCACAGCAAGGCTATCCACCCAAGTGACGCATATGCTGAAGCTTAAAACGGAACCACGCCCTCAGGGTCATCCGTCCCAGCGACACGCTATTCTTACGGGTTCTTAAGCTTACAAGCACGACAACTGCACAGCTCGGACTGTAAAATTCCGTGCACTCTTAAACACGGGGAAATGAATGAAATCGCACACGTTTTGAAACCCTTTACAAGTCTTCTCTCGAACATAATATTTTTTCCGCAGCCATAACAGAAACAAGTAAGTGTTGGGAAATTTAAAATAGTATATAGAATGATATTTGAAACATGCACCCTGCCAGCCAAGCGGACAAAAAAAGCGCTTAGACTTTTAATTAGTATACTAGCTAAAGAGTGGTGTTGGATGCACCGTTTGCATTACTGGTATGGATTGGTTGCTGAAGTCTATGTCCATGTTTCGCTCAACTATCACATATTTGCACACACTGGCTAACAAACACCGATTTTTGTTCGCTTCGCTCACTCAATCAGCACATCCCCCATGGTTAGCGTAAATATACACAATGAAGCAGGAATTGTTTTAGATGTAAGCAAAGTTTTGATGTAAAATCCTTCAATTCCTCGTCATTCTTAAAGCAATCGTTACAAAGGAACGGCTAGCCATCAGATCAAATTAAGTTTTTTTTGGGGGGGGGGGGAGTGACGAGCACTGGGCTGCTGGAACAAAAAATGCGTTAAGGAACAAAAAATGGAGCGATGGAGCAGACATCTACCAAAGGGGCGGAAATCAGCAAGCCATCACGTGACAATCCCGCAGAAATCCTAGCCAAAAACTCATTTCCGTCCCAGTGTTTCCCCTTTTGAACGACGCCGTACTGTTAGAGGCAACAGAACAACAGGAAACGGCTTAACAAAAGGGACTGCTAAGCGAGCCGTATTGTGTTTGCATTTCAGAATGTTGAGCCAATGTAAAAGTTGTAATAAACGTTGCCGTCGTATTAATTTCAAAGGAGAATAATAACAAGGTCCCGCCTATCAGCCTGCTTGTTTATTAAAACGTATTATTGACAACACAATAGACAAGAGACAAGAGCCAGATTTGAAACGTTCTCATTGGCAGGTCAAGAATGTTAAAAAAAATAAAAAAAGAACAAACACCACCACAACAATTTAAATATTTAGGCCTACAAATTCAACATGCAAAATTGTTATTCGCTTCTTTGACTTCTACGTAATGTACATGTTGTTAATTATTTATTATTAAAAATTTACTAGCCCAGACAGCGAAGCGAGTTTCAAAGGTAATATGGCTTGAAAAATAGTCGGTCTTTTTTGTTAATGTTTTAAGTTAGGCCTACATCCAAATGCCTGAAGAATAAACCGTTTTCTTTTGATAGTGGTGGCATACAATGTCCTCTACTATTTTCTCACTATTTTTCAGTTGTTTTACATGAGGCGTTTTTTTTTTCTGATGATATCTACTGTTGCTATAAGCTATTTGTCTTGGCCCTAATTTCATCAGGCAGGGGACGGACTGAATGACGGGACCGAGTTTCACAGTGACGCGACGAAACGGTGAATCACGTGATCAAATTGGCGTGCCTCAACAAACTAAACATAATAATTTAACAAGCCTGAAGAGGACACAAATTAAAACACAGCACCCGACGTTTCAAGCACACCATAGCTCATTTTCAAGGTACAAGAATCAAGAAGCACTTTAAATTTCCATAACATTGCAAGGTAAGTTTGAAATGCAGATAAAACTGCTCAAGTTAAGTACACATTTTAAGTTTTATGAGAAGTTTTTTTTTTGCGATGAGGGCGGTAGCACCTTGGAACTAGCTTCCTGATGTTGACGTTGGTGCATTCTCAGTGGGAGCCTTTAAATAAGTTCTTGACAAAGTTCCTCTTATACAGTTCTTGAAGCGACAATATTAATTCTAATTTGTGTTGAAACGGTGTTAGTTGGCTTATTGCCCTTCCGCATTCCACACCATCTTTTCATGATGGTAACAGTATTATCCAGCCATACAAGCATTAAATTGCTTCGGTTGACTGAAGGCTCAAAGAAATTAGTTTTATAAAATTTTTTTAATTATTATTATAAGATGGAGTGGTGGCCTCTTTTTGCTGAAAGCACAAGAAGAAGTGCTTTCGGACAAATTTTTACTTGTCTTGGGCAGTTTTGTCTGCATTTCTAACTTTCCTTACAACTTATGGAAATTTAAAATGTTTGCTTGCGTCTTGTCCCTTGAAAATGACTATGGTCTGCTAGAAACGTAGGGTGTTGTGTTTTAATTTGTGCACTTTTCAGGCTTGTTAAATTATTATACGTTGATCAAGTGCTTGTTTTTAACTCAACAAACTAAAAGCATCAATTTTTTAGGGCACGATTAAGCAACGAATAGCCTTTGCATTTATAATTAAAGATAATCCATATTTACAACTGGAATCACAGTGTACTTTCAAACGGTATTAAAGAGAAAAAAAAAACCAGCACCTGGTCATAGCACTACAAACTATTCAGGCTTACACCATATCTAGGCTTGAACCAATGTTGAGCAGCCTGGGCTAAATTTTAAGGACACATTTAAGCTGGAAAAACTGGCCTGAAAAAGGTAAAGGAATCAGCTAAGTAAGAGTATTACCAGTGAGTAAAAACAATCCTTGGACTTCAAATTATAGCTATAGTAGCGTTCAAGTGATCTCTAATCAATTTTTTACTTGTGTACCTTCACAGCTGTGCGTTCCGTGAGGACACGAACTCTAATGCTTTTTTTTCCTACACATTGAAGGCGTGTTTTGTAACTATTTAACCATACAAATTAAGGTGTCTTGTTAGTATTTCGGTATTGTGCTCATGTCGATTGTGGCACGTCAAAGAGATCCTGGGCTTTCCGCTTGGATATATCCAGCTAAATTGGCGCTCTCATCGCTATGAGGTAGATAACTCAGCTTGGGTTTGAACTCCATAAAAAGCAAAAAACAACAAAAAACATCTTTCCTCGTAATTGGCTGTCGTTAATACTACGAGGAGTTTTTTTCGGTACCCTGTTCAAGAACGGATAGGATGGCGCGCTTTGTGGCCTGAGAAAGTTAAATTCCAAAATCCTGTAAGAGCATTTGAATGTCCTTCACCCACGCAGAATTGTATAATATTTAGCTTTATAATACACTGAAGAAATTTAATGACAAAAAAAAAACAACACTATTTGTCCACATTCGAATGCACTTCCGATAAAGATTATAGAGTTTTAGAGAGAATTTAAAGAAACTAAAAGTGATTATCTCAGGAACCGAGTTGGGTTTTGGGGTGAATTAAAAACTCTTATTTTGCGTATCACAATAGATAAATAACTAAAAAAAAAGTACATGTACGGCTTTGTTTTATTACGCTTTTCTAGGTCTAACCCCGTCCCCCCAATTGAAAAAGGTAACCATGCATGCTGTAAAAAGCCAAATGCCTGCACGCGTACACTACACAGATGCCGAAAATAATCCATCAACGAAAATCATACACCAGAAATAACGTAGTCCATTAAGCCACCTTTATGCACTTACGTTAATTTCACTGGTGTTATGTGATCAGAATTCACTATACTATTCAGTATTCACCACACTATACAGGGATGTACACAGTACATCTTATACCTGCATACAGCCAAGAACTACAGCAAATACAGCATCTTGATCACTTCCAATATAAAATATTATTATTTATTTTTTTTATTAATTTCTTTGAGCCTTAAGTCAGCCGAAGCAACTTAATGCTTGTATGGCTGAACGGCTCAATTTTGAACATTACCAGACTTTTAGAGAAGAAGAAATATCTGGTAAAGGGAGGTGCCAACCCGGGGATTCGATCCGGGAAACCTCCAATCATCGCAGGGGCCGAAAGATTGTCCACAATTGGCCAGAATAGTTCCCATAGCTGCTGAAGGAGCATGGTAGCCCCTCACGCTACCCTGGCCGGCAGTCCTGGCGGGGACTTTGCCAAGGTCCCCTCTATAGGGGTTCGACCAGATCCTCAAACCTCCAGCAACCAGGCTGAGCGCTCTCACTACTCAGCCACGATGACCACATTTAAAGGTACATTTCTCCCGGTTTTGTGTCCTATACAACTTAGTTTGCAACATTACTTCAGATGCATGTAAATGTTGCAAAGCCATTCATTTTTCTATTTTTTCCCTCGTGAGAAACAGGTTTGCTACATTCACTCTTATGTAAATGCTGCAAGTGCTATTACACGCAGGATGCTCGAATATAAAGGTATGTCCTTATTTCAACTACCAGTTTTACACTGCCAAGTTTACTTTTTCCACTTACAGTGCTCGTTTCGCTCGACTACTAAAACAAACAACCCCCCCCCCCCCCAAAAAAAAAGGAATACGGCTCACGCTTCTTTTTTTCATAAGCCAAGCCAAAACGCTTGTAGGTCACGCATATCCAAATTTAATTATAATTAAAAGAAAAAGGAGCCTATTAAAAAAACTTGCCGTATGGCTTCGTAATTATCTTCCCCCCAAAATAGGTCACTCGCTTTTATAAACTGTCAACCCCAGGACGCATCTCAAGTATTAAGACATCGCCTCCGCTTTAAATTTAATAAGAAACTTTTACGACTTGCACTTTTCCCTCAAGCAACAGACAATTTTACAGGAGAAAACTTAATTTGTGGAAACGGGGTCATTGTGTTATTACAGTCTCAAGTATCTGTCTACGAAGATGCTATAGAGTATCATATCTTTATCTCCAAATTAAAATTAAAGAACGCTTATTTTTTTTTCTTAAGCGATGTCTGGAGTCGAGTGAACTTTATGAAAAGTCGGTCATTGTCTCATGTAAAGGCAAAAAAAAGGCTCGAACCACGGATGGCTTGAAGCAGCTGGTCAACATTGTAGTTAGGGCGTATAATCTGACAGGTCACAAGACGCTTTTGGTTGTTCTGTCCCACTCTTTTTGCTATTGTAGGTTACGTAAAGCCGTGGCTCGAATTTTACCGGGTAGGGTGTGAGTTTCTCGTGAATTTCAGTAAATCTTGGACGTGGCATCATAAGCTTCTTATTTAACAATATTAACGGGACTGCAAATAGGCCGTCTAAGTTACATTTCCTGTGGACGCTGGAGGATGGCTGCGACAGGCGTAAGAAGTGGACGGTAGAGGCACGTCATGCGACAAAAATACATTGAGAGATTGGAACGTTAACTCGAAGCATGCGTGGTTTAACGAATCGTTTGCTCAAAGAAGGTGGAGGAAATTTGAACACCCCTGTTGCGGTGGTGATCCGCACTCATAGGACACAAACATTTGTACAGGAAAAAAACAAACAATGAATTTAGCACCTGATGCGACTTAATTTGTCGTCCACTTCTTGCGTGGGTTTTGTCCAGCCTATAACTTCTAGAATTTATTTTTTATTTACTAGATGGTGACCCATCATTAGTGTAAAAGCGTACAGTACTAGGACGGATGACGTCACTGGTCACGTGACATAACCGGAAGTGACTTCACGAACCACAGATGGAAGTTACGTCATATTGGTTCGTGACGTCAGTTCGGGTTGGAAGTGACAGTTACTAGTACGGAAGTGTCGTCACTGGTTATGTGATGTCATTTCCGTACTAATATTGTACATTAGTACTGTAACTCTTCTAACCTACCACGCACCGACAGGAGTTTGTTGTGATACAAGCTATATACATATATGTATAATAAAGAGGTGAAACCAGCCAGAAGAAGTACAATCCGTACCGTTATTAAATTTTATACTTACGCGCTATTATCATCACTGGAACTCGCACTGAACGTCTTTATTGCTAACTTGTCTCACGTTCGAAGTCATTATTTGTATCACTACGTTGTCCAGAGCAATCTGAGAAGCATTTTAGTATCGAGATGAAAGCCCCGGCCATTACCGGAAGTTAGACTAGGACAGCAAAGACTAAAAAGCTTCTCAGCTTGCTCTGGACAGGGTAGTGCTACAAATAATGACTTCAAACGTAAGACAAGTTAACAATAAAGACATTCAGCGAGAGTTCCAGTGATTACTACAGTGATTATAAAAAAAATCGGAATATTATACGATACGACTTCTGGTGGTTTCACCACTTTCATTTTGTATGTAGCCTGTACCCATGCGGTGCACGCGCGACGGACGACGAGCCTCGGTTCGCGCACCCATGCAAGCATCGCACACCCGTCGGTAGCATTCATTATCCGGATTGCAGAGGAGCTACTCACAAGATGTGTCTCATTCGGTATTGCTCTCTTATAATGCTAAGAATCCCATCTCGCTTACGGTGTTAATAATTATTTATTTATTTAATTTTTTTTTCAAGCAGTCATCTTTGCTGAGGCAATGACGAACAAATCGACGTGTTCATCCAGAACTTCCGGGTATTAATACATCCATGACGCGTCAGCAGTGGAATGATATGTCCGCTAGCGATTCGTCCAAGATGCTACAATATTGAAAAACTGCAGTTACGAAGTATAAATGCAGCAAAATTCTACATACCAAATGAAGCTTTTGGGTCTTGGTTAGATTTTTAGTGAAGTGATGGAAATAACACTTACCTACAAAGAAAACAAAAAAAGGAAATCAGTATTAATCAATTGAAAAGAAATGTTGTGTTCAATTAAGGAGTTTTATACACTTATACTCCTACACTTCTTCATAAACAACCTAACGAGTAAACAGTTTTCATAGATCAATTTTCGTACAGATGCCTTCCTTAGATTCGTACAGGCCTGAAAAATACTACAATTAGCCACTATCTATATTTTCAACTAACTTCCCTTGTTTGTAGGCCATACAATTATCTATTACTAAACATGTTGTTTGAAGCTCATTGTTTTCTAAAGTAATATTGTCGTGGGGCAGATAAAACAGTTTTGGTTCGTGCTCCCTAAAAACAACAACAAAACAAAACAAAGCAAATAACCCCTTTTTGTGGTCTTAAAAAGTCCCCGTTTTCGTGGGTCTTACTATCAATTCCACTCCACCCCCCCCCCTCCACCGATTATACCAGTGTTGTACCAAAAGCCAGCAACAACGATCGCGTATGCAGTGATTGCTACTCAACCAACTTTGAAACAATTCATGACAGCTCTAAAAGCCTGCATCTTTCGTATTGCAGTCAATTTCAAATGGTTGCTAAATGGTTTTGTGGGTATTTTTTGTGTTGTTGGTACAGCTTAGGAAATTGAGTTGCCTTGACTCGCATTTCACCAGGCAGGATTAGAAGTTTCACGAGGAAAAGATTATTTCTTTGGCTTTTTTCCTGCGACTTTTTTCTCCTCTTGCTTTTTCCCCCAGTTTTTTTCCCTCCTAAATTCGTTTTATATAGCCTATCACACGACTGATATAAAATGCACGGCGCAACGAAATTTAAAAGATAACCTCAAACAACATTTTATGACAACTTTCAAAGTTATTTAAAACAAATGGCAAGTTTTGTCTTTATCTTGGTCAAAGCTAGGGCATCATTTTAAACTAAAACGTACAAAAAAAAAAACATTTAAAAAATGGAGGATGTTTAAGGGTGTAGTTAACAATTGCAAGGAATTCTACGCCTTGGATTTTTCCATTAACAAATTCAAGCACTTATGAAACCCTCTTTTTAGAGCGAATAACTTCATTTACTCGGGTGGCTATGTGAATCGAGGCTTTGGCAACAAAAAACCTCATGTTTAAGGCTTTTTAAGCCTTGAATTTTGGATATTCAAGGAATTCCAGGCTGTGTACACATCCCGATTCTCACGCATTGAAAACATTTGCCATACTCCAGATCCAACAAAAAACAATATTAACAACCCACAAGGAATTCCGTTTTAAATTAAGTCCTCCTACCCTCCCTCAGTTACCCAAACCAAAAGCAATAAATAATCAAATAGCAGCAAGGTATCAGTTTATTCAATAACAACGAAACTAGGACTCCCGTCTCCATAACGACCCATATTCTTATGCCTAGAACTATACCTTCAATAAAGCACGTATATTATTAAGATACAATGACGTCATGGCCGGCAGCCATAGCGACAAAGCCCCCGGAGAGAGAAAAGGTAGTTATTTTCGGGGCATGAGGTGCGCCAAGAAACAGTTGATATTTGCATCTGATTTATCAAGGAGGGGGGGGGGGGGCCCTCCTCCCCTTCTGACGTCACAAATTATGTTCCTCTGTTGTCACGGTGACGTGCCAAGTTTGGTTATTGAGGGATTCCTCGTATTTAAAGATAAGTAAGATAAGTAACTACACTACGTAATATCAGTTTGCTATATCTACGCAGTATAGTTTCATAGACATAAACAGAGTTAAATCAAGCGACTGCAGCAACTACTCAGTCGCAATCGGTCTTCTGTACGCTTTCGCCACTTCCGAAAAAGTTGAGGTGCACACCTCTATCACGCACTGCAACAACGATTTCTATTATATAATCTAAAAGTAGTAACCGTCACAATTGCCGGGTTAAATATGTGTCAGGTTTTAGGCCTAGTTTTAGATTTTAGGCGTAATTGTCAGGTTTTAGGCCGAACTTTTACCTACCGTTTTAATTTGGTAAGTAGCAGCCAAAGGACAAGTTGGGTTCGCGAGTAGGCTATTCATTTACGCAACACGGTGAGGATACTTGACGTTGCCACGGCAACGTGATTTCAGGCCTAATTTTTGTTTACCTGCCGTTTTAATTTCGTAAGTAGCCTAGTAGCTAACGGTGAATTTGATTCGAGAGTGCCTATTCATCCATGCAACACAGTGTCGAGACTATTTTAAATGAGGCTAATGTGCGGCATTAACGAAATCCTTGTTTTTGTGGGTCTTCCTGTAGTGGTTAAATGCGACGATCAAATGCAATTATTTCTTTGAGTTACATAGCGAAAGCCTATTAGCTATACGGAAGCAACGATGTTTTAATTTTTCGTGTTTTTAAAAATTTTTGGACGCTGAATCAAATGGTGAAAACCGTGTGTATCTTATCTGGTACCATTCCGGAGTTGAAAAAAAAGGCGATGGACGGAAGAACTTTCTATCGTTTCAAGCACCTTGTGAAACCCTGTTTTTAGAGTAAATAAACTCACTCATTTACTTGTGTGGCTATGTGAATCGAGCCTTTGGCAACAAAAATCTCCATGTTTAAGGCTTTTCAAGCCTTGAATTTTAGATTTTCAAGGCATTCCAGGCTGTGATACACATCCCAATTCTCACGCAATGGACATCAAGGCTTGAAAAGGCTTGGTTGTTAGTCAATATTAACAACCACAATAGTAACAGCCTTGTGGGTTATTATTATTGTTAAAAACAACATTAACAACCCACAAGGAACTCAGTTTTAAATTAAGTCATCCTACCCCTTCCTCAGTTACCCAAACCAAGTAATCAAGCAATAAATAATCAAATCACAGCAAGGTATCAGTTATTCAATAACAAAGCCCATATTCTTGTGTCTAGAACTACCTTCAATAAAGCACGTATATTATTAAGATACAATGACGTCATGGCCGACAGCCATAGAGACGAAGCTCCCGGGGAGAGAAAAGGTAGTTATTTTCGGGGCATGAGGTAGGCCAAGAAACAGTTGATATTTGCACCAGATTTATCAAGGAGGGTTGGTCTTCCAATGAGGGGTCTTCTAAGGAGGGGTGGTCTCCGTTGATGTAGTCTCCCCAGCCGTTTCGGCTGTACAGAAGACTAAAAGGTCAGAGGTCGTGAGTTCAATTCCAGCTCTGGCAGTCTGACATTTAGTAAAAATGTATAATTTGTGTGCCTTTGCTGTTGTGAGTTCCATGGGGATAAGAGCTCTAATGTTTTTTCCTAAATGGCGAAGCCTTGTTCTGTTCAGGTAATCAGTATAGATGTAAACTACGTCGACAATTATCACACCAATTATGATGTCGACACTACTCTTATGGTTATAACAACGTAATTATTGCACTCACAGGTTTGATTATCCATGCGAAAGGCGGAAATAGGTTTGTATCTGTATTTATTTATTTATTTATTTATTTATTTATTTATTTATTTATTTATCGTGCCGATTTGGCGTTCCATCCTTGTTTAACATTAGACGAGACTCGCATTAACGTCCAACAACCAGAATTAGAATATTTCGAAATATTCCAGTTTGAATATTTTAAACACACGTTTTGTGTTTGCGTAAACAAACGCAAAGAAGGACGAAAACCGTTCGACCCTTTTGTATTAGCACCTTTTTTTTTCTTTCTTTACCTTCACGATTTTACAATGGTCACGGAGAAGCCCCAAACAACACGGCCCACAAAATCAACAAACTACTACAAAGACGATCGTAATGGCGAACACAAAGAACCTTTTGTTTAGCTCATTTTCAAACCAAACAAACACTATTTGTTCGTGGCATAACGGGCCTACTTGAGACGCGTGCATCGGGGAAAAAAAAACTACAGTGCGACGACGGAAAACTACTCAAGTTGCGACTGGTCTTTGAGTTGACAGGGTTTTTAACAGCTCGGTAAACCATTCGACACGTGTAGATCTCTGCCTTGGGTCTTTCTATGTAGAATAATACGTGTCGAATCAACGTGTCGAAAATTGACAACCCATTGGAATGTCAAAGGGTTGGAAAATCACAGTAAACAAACAACATCGTGAATGCCTTTCGCATGATAATCAAAGCTACGAGTGCAATAATTCCCTTTTTATAACCATAATAGTAATGTCATCATCATAACTGTTACGATAATTGCCCATGTATTTTGCATCTATACTGATTAACTGAACAAAACACGGCTTCGTCGTTTAGGAAAAAAAATCATTAGAGCCGATATCTCCATGGAATTCACAGCTGCGAAGGTACATAAATAAAAAAAACTAATTAGAGTTCACTCGAATGAAACTAACTATAATTTGAACTCCAATTCCAGGGATCGAGTGTTGTTTTTAACATGCAGCCACTGGTTAATGGAGATTGTTTTCTCTCTGAGTTTGTCGTTTTCTGTTTTAGTTATATTTCGTGCGAGTGATTATGTGTTATTTTATGTGTGTTTTTAATTTTTCAATTTTCTAGGCGTTGTGTTGTATATAGATAGCATCTTTTGTAAGTGTTTGCGGATTTAAGTTTTTAGTTCTTGTGCGTGTATATGTTTGTAGTTTGTGTGCGTGTTTTCAATGTGCAAAATATTCAACTGCTTTATTTTTTTTTTGATAAACTATGAATAATTGCATATGGCAGCAAGTGCAAGATGCAAATAACAAGCGGGAGAAGCGACTGCCTGGTTGCAAGCGGTCTTCTGTACACTTCCGCTACTTCGAGGCCACTTCCGCTTCATACTTCCGGTTTTTTAAAATTCTTTTTAACTAATTTTTTGGACGCTAAATCTAACGGTGAAAACCGTTCGCCTCTACCTGGTACTGTATGTACCATAGATGAGGGACTTTGTCGGCCATTTCCGGCTACTTGTGAACTACTTCCGCTTCATACTTCCGGTCCTTTTTTAAAAAATATTCTTTTAAACTAATCTTTGGACGCTGAATCTAATCGAGAAAACAGTTTGCCTGTACCTGGTATCGTTCAGTGGATGATGGGCTCACTTGTCGGCCACTTCCGGCTTATACTTGTGAGCCACTTCCGCTTCATACTTCCGGTCCTTTTTAAATTCTATTTTTCAGTAATATTTGGACACTGATTCTAATGGCGAAAACAGTTTGCCTCTATCTGGTACCGTTCTGGAGTTGAAAAAGATGACGGATGGACGGAAAAGTCGTTGATTAATCTTCCCATCTTTCACTTGTACAGAAGACTATAACGAGTACAAAATATGACGTAGGTAGTTCATAATGCTCCTCTCAGTTCTTCACTTACTTCGTTTATACTGAAGTAAGTTGGATAAATATACAGGATATTCCAAAAGTAGGGCCTATCTGAATATAACCAATATGGGGCCAATGACCTTTAAACAAGTTTACAATAATAATGAGAAAACGGCGGGGAACCAGAAACAGATGAGTGTAATCAGATGAGTGTTCGAACCATACACATGCTTCTGAAGACAGTTCGGTACCTTCAATACACAGAAACCTCAATAGAAAGTTCCAAAAATGTCTGCTGAGGGAAACGACGTCACCTTTCAACGCGACTGATGGCTCCATCCAGAGTCAGTCGATAATCCATCCAGAATCAGTCAATAAACTGTGCCTCGCGCATGCTCACAATTCCATAAAAATCAACCACCTTTGCGAGATACTTAGATCACCAGTATAACTTTGAAAGTTGTAGGTAATCATTATACACACTGCCAGCACCAAAAAAAAAAAAAAAATTAAAAATCCATGTGTAAATGCCAATTTTATGTACAAAATACATTTCCTGCATAAAAAACTTCATCGCTGGATCAACTTGTCAGGCAATGAAACAAATGGAGTTGTGCGTCACTTCCCGACATGTTGCCATTGCAGTGAAGTTTGTCATTAAAGTTTGAAGTTTGTCCATTTGTATTGCACATAAAATTGGCAGGCATACGTGAATTTTCATTGTTTTCTTTCTTCGAGTTAGCAGAAAGATTGCCCTCAATTTTTTAATTTTAAGTTACACTGGTGATGTACGATTGTTCCTTTCGATCTGCAGCAAGATGACCTTGACCTTGATGACTCTTTTGCTTCGCCACAATTTTCTCATTATTACTTCAAACTTGTTTTAAGGGTATTTGGCCCCATTTGGCATATATTCAGGTTAGGCCCGATTTTTGGACACTTTTTGTACTGAAAACGCTTCACAGGATATAAATGCTAAACTAATTTTAACGATCGTTTTTAAATAACAGTAAGAGCTGGATAATTCAGTACATGGGATCTAAAACAAGGACGAATATTACGCCTGAGAAATCGGAAGCCGAAAATATGGCCCAAAGTCATTTTTATGCAACAGTCCGAGCGGCGTAATCAGTGGTCTACAGCCTTTATCGCCATGCCCATTGAACTACTGACCGCCCCTGGACAACTAGCATGATAGAGGTTCTTCCAAAACGATCCATACGTGTTCGAACCATACACATGCTTCTGAAGACAGTTCGGTACCTTCAATGCACAGAAACCTCAACAGAACGATCCGAAAATGTCTGATGAGGGAAACGACGTCACCTTTCAACGCGACTGATGGCTCCATCCAGAGTGAGTCGATAAACCATCCAGAATCAGTCAATAAACTGTGCCGCGCGCATGCTCACAATTCCATAAAAATCAACCACCTTTGCGAGCTGCTGCGATAGTTCGATGCCACAATCCCTCAGTCGCGTCATCAAGATGACGTCACTTCATTGAACCGGACACGTTTTGAACGAAAGGTGAAAAAAGTAAGTTTACATAAGGAACATCTGCTACATAATAAATGTGTACAAGCATGGATTAAAGTATTCCGTTAGACTCTTTAACTCTCGTTTTGCCTTTGAACGGCTGTATTATATATAGCTCTATCGAGTGTTCCGTATTTTGGCAGTACCAAACTGTGCGCAGCAACGGACGATTTTTTTGTACTTGTGCTAATGCCAACGGCATTAGGCTTACTTGGGAAAATTTGGATTAGTTAGTTTCGGGCTATTTCATACGTTGACTGCTAAACTAAGTAGCTACGGGGTTGCAGTGCTGAACTAGCAACAGGGTTGGTCTGGTTTGAATTTAAGTTCGGGGATTGGGGAAATTGGGAAAAATTCTAATTATAGCGCCGAAATTACCTTTGGATGCGGGAAGTTGGAGAGTTAGTGGCAGAATGGAATTTTAGGTTAATACCTAATTGTTGGGAGCACCCGGCGGACGACCAAGCGAGCTCGAGCCGTTACAATTGATGTCAAGCAATATGTACAGACAAATCATAGCTATGTATTGTTACAACAATTGACAAATAGGATTATTACAACTGACAATGAGTTAATTTTGGAGTGACAATGGCACATTACAATTTGACGTCATGTGGACTTCGGGCTTGGCAGATTTCACAAATGACGTCATCAGCGTAACCTTGCTGGGGTGGTACAATTCCAACGTTGAATCCGGAATTAAACTCGCAACAATGTGTGGCGTTTTGGAAGAAGCTGATAGTAAAGGCTATCAATACTATGGTTTAGGCTGGTTTGCTTGTTCGAACATGCTTCACCAATTCGAACTTGAGTCACACTCCTCTTGCATAAAAACACGTAAACTCATGGCTTGGCTGTACTACGGTTATTGTACAACGTGTATTTCTTAATGAAAAGTTTTGTGCTTTCCCCTACCTTGTTTCCGAATTATGGTTAAAAAAAAGTAATTGTCACGGAATTCCAGACTCCAAAAGACTTATCAAGACTTGACAGAGGTAAAAGTGTGTCGAGACGAGCTGTCACCGCGATATGACGTTGTAAACTCGAAGTAAGTACGCACTAAAAAAATCGCAAACACATTTTCAAACGTAAAACCTTTAAAATCACAGCAAAACCAAAAACCGAGTCAGTGATGCTTTGTCGTCTGGTGGATAGATGCAGTGTAACATCTCTGAAAAAGGTTTAATTATTCGCTTTCCATCGGTGGTATGTTACATCGGTGGTATGTTACATCGGTGGTATGTTACATCGGTGGAATGTTACATCGGTGGTATGTTACATCGGTGGAATGTTACATCGGTGGTATGTTACATCGGTGGTATGTTACATCGGTGGTATGTTACATTGGTGGTATGTTACATCGGTGGTGCCCGGAAAAGCAAAGTGGGAGACATGCCATTAGACTGAACTAAACGGTTGGGGGTTGGAAGGGGACTTAAAACTATGCAGCCACTAGTGGTTGCGCATCGGGGTTGCTCGAACTTCGCTAGCTAATACGGCGAAGACGCTATGGCCCCTGTCCTTAAAACGACTTACAAGTCTAAGGCGGAATTAGGTTCATTTGGGACTCACTGAAAGAAGCAGCTCAAAATGGCAGGCTGAAAACAAAGACAATTGATTAGTGACAATTGATCTCCCAAGACAAGACCCTCTTAAACTAAACCACTAATCCATCTTAAATTCTAAGTCCCAGCAAAATAAGCCTAGGATCTTTAGGCTTAATCTTAACCCTCAGTCATTCCCCCTTTTTCTCCAGTAGGCCTAACTTAGTCCTAACATATTTCCCCCCAACTCAATTTTCCCCGGAAGAAAGTAGTCCAAGGCAGGAGATCTTTTCTGGTCAAGTCCAGTCGTCGAAAAGGCAACTTTATTTCCAAACATTTGCTTAAATAGGTTTCCCATAATAGGCAAGCACGCCTGCACGAGAAACGAGGAGGAAATACAAATGGAAATACAATTACGACCCCAAGGGGTTGAGAAAATACTAAAAACTGGGTATATAGTTAAGGTATAATCACTACTTAAGGCCACCTGTGAACAAGAAAACTACGCCGGCCAACGATTTCAGTGACGCAGCCTAGATTACAAATATAGTCTAACCTTGTTAGTCCTGCCAACGGCTGCATAGAGTACGGTCGGCTGCATTGTCAGGTAAGCCAATTCTCTACATATACGTATGTATATACTTATGCATATTTTCAGGAATATATACAACAAAAACACTTTATAAACGCACTAATTCGTAATTAATCGTGAGGAATTAGCATTTTTACAAATAAAACGTCCCCAACATCCTTAAGTCCGTGTTAAGCCTAACCAAACCTAACCATTCGAACGTTTAAATAATCAAGCAAATTTTCGTATCTTTTAGACTTCTAACCTAAATTTGCGTCAGGTGGTATGTTACATCGGTGGTATGTTACATCGGTGGAATGTTACATTGCAATTCTAATCAACTTTAAACAATTTCCCCTCTTGGAATTTCTAAGTGACTTGACCAACTGATTCAAAGTCCACATGGAAATCCCACTACTACTCCTCTTCAACTTCTAAAGGTAAAGAGGAGTCTTTACCTTTACAAGCCATCCCTGGGTAAAACACGTTAAAATTTAAACAAAATGGCGTTAGTAATGTTTACCGATATGCATCGTCGTCATAGCAACCCCGGGCCAGGTCAGAAACAAAGGATGGAACCTGGCTAGGCATGCCTGGGCAACGCGCGTGGGTTCTCTTCTTTCCATTTCCCTCTCAGCGAAAAATGAAATGTGCCACACGTAGAACCTTGTATTTTTGTCATATTTGCACAGCCAATTAACTGTTAAGTATCCTTGGCAGGCCCTTGTTCTGAACGACGGCTTAAGGCTTGGTTGGGCCTGAAAAGTATTCCCCAAACGTTTCGCACAGTTTGCAACCAGATTTCTTTCAAACGTTAAATACCAAACAGGCATACAGATTACATCGCCTCTTCTTTTAAACACACTCTAGAACAAAATATGAACATAAAATATGTTGATGTAAGTAGGTAATGTTAGGAAAACGTTTAAAAAATACGTGGTGCCCTCTTTGAAGTAATTTACGAAGTACAAATTCGTTCCATTTCATGTAGTTCGTAAATTTCAACAGAGTTGGTGCTAATTTTTTCGAATGTTTTACTAAATATTACTTCTTTGCACAGATATTATAAACATACTTTCATATTTTATTGTTCTAGAGAAAAAAGGGAAAGGGTGCAATTGGCATTTTACCTTTACTGGAAAGGATGAAATTCATCATCTCATCGATGAATGCATTCATCGTCTTATCGCTACACTTATTGAGTCGATAAAAAGTAGTCCCTACGCTTATTGATTGCAGAGGGTGAAGAGATGTCGATACTTATTGGCAAGAATGAAGACGAATCTCTCTAGTTACTGGTGAGAATTACGAGGACTACCCATACTTATTGCAGAGGTAGTCTACACTTATATGAGAGGAATAAGTCTCTACACTTACCGGTGAGGATGAAAACGTTTCTACATTTATTGCAGATGGTGAAGAGAAGTCTTTATTGTTACTGTCGAAGAAGAAAAGGAGTCTACACTTACTGGAGGGGATGAAGAGGAGTCTCTACACTATTGCAGAGGGAGAAGAGAAGTCTCCACTTACTGGAGAGGATGAAGAGGACTCTCTACACTTACTGCAGATAGTGAACAGACGTTCACACTTACTGGTGAGGATGAAGAGGAGGTCTACACTTACTGCAGAGGGTGAAGAGAAATGTACACTTATTGCAGAGGGTGAAGAGAAGTTTACACTTACTGGATAGGATGAAGAGGAGCCTCTACACATATTGCAGAGGATAATGAGAAGTATTGCACTTACTGGAGAGGATGAAGAAGGTGAAGTGACATCTACACTTATTGCTGAGGATGAAGAGGAGTATCTACACTTACTGTAGAGGGTGAAGAGAAGACTACACTTACTAGAGAGGATGAAGATGAGTTTGCACTTATTGCAGAGGGTCAAGAGAAGTCTACCCTCATTGGATATGATGAAGATAAGGCGCTACACTTTTTACAGAGGGTAAAGAGAAGTCTCTAGACTTACTGGAGAGGAGAAGAGGAGTTTGCACTTATTGCAGAGGATCAAGAGACGTCTACACTTATTGGAGATGATCAAGATAAGGCTCTACACTTATTGGAGAAGATCAAGATGAGTCTCTACACTTATTGAAGAGGATGGATAAGAGTCTGTGCACTTACTGCAGAGGGTGATGAGAAGTGTCTACACTTACTGGAGAGGGGGAAGAAGAGTCCATACACTTCTTGCAGGTGAAGAGAAGTCTCTACATTTACTCGAGTGGATGAAGAGGAGTCTATAGAGAGGAGCAATGGATCTCTCGTACATGCTAAAAAAAAGTTTGTCAGCCATATACATCGTTATCTTTCTCCATTCTCCTGCCCAAACTCGTATAACGCGGTTCAGTTTCTGTATGCGGCAGGTTTATGTTAACACTCTCATGGCATACTCCTATATTTCTTAATAACTGTACTAAAAACTTTATCAAGCAGTATTGAATATACGATCCTATGGAGGTTATAACAGTGATGTTCATCAACGTTCCGCATTTGAGGTCTTGAGTATAAAACCGACAAGTTGGCAGCCCTCCTTCACATAAATAAGAGAGAAAGCAGTCTTATGTGTTGCAACTTCGTGGAGCAGCGACGTAAAAATCGGAGTGCACTGAAGACTTAGATGATGGTCGAGCAGAATGTTCAAAATACAGGGCATCGACACCCCGGCAACGTGCAAAGCGACAATTTAGTTTGCACTTCCAACTTGTGTGCTATGTGGAAAAGGGCAACAGTCTTGATAGTAGTTGGTTGTTTGCTTTCACCTTTAGCCTAAAGTTAGGTTCGTAATCCTAAAGAGTAATATGACGTAATATTACAATAATAGGCTGTCTTAAATACTCCAAACACATAAAGAACTCTAGCAAACCGTTGCATAGCAACAACATGTTATACAATAGTCCAGCGACAATAACACCATCTACCACACTAGCATGTGGCGCCGGTCGTTAAGCTGGCTGCAATGGGCCCTGGATGGATATCAGCATTAGTGTAATTTTTCAAGCCAATGCAGTGAGAGCACATTTCTTGGGGCCTAAAAATGCTCAAATTTTTGAACCAAAGGTCCAAGATTCAAGCCCAACCTTACAACCCCGGGCATTTTCGGGATGAAAAGAGCCCTGTGATGCCTCGTACTCATATCGATTGTGGCATGTAAAGATACTAATTTCCGATTGGAATTACCTAGCAAAATTGTCCCTCTCTCCTTCTGTCACCATGGCTACGCTTGGGTGCGTGTCAAACCTACAGTTAAACTTCCAAAGCCATTAAGGTGGCAGGGGACCTCTCACCCTACCCCGGTCAGCACCGACTTGCAGGACCTTTGCAAGGGCTCCCATTCCAGTCAACGACCTAACCAAATGCGTAGCACGGGTAGTGTGTGCACCAAGTCAGATGTATCGTTAGTGACATTCATACGGACGGTTTGGCTGTTCATGTGTATAGCTATGCTTCATCAAACTACGTTTCTTCAATCACATTTTTGTGCACATTGGCTAAGAAACGCTAATTTTCGTTCGCTTCGCTCACTCAATCAGCGCATCCTCCTTGAGTCGTTTCTCACGAAGTGAATGTAAATAAGTCCAATGAAGCTGGAATTGTTCGAATATTAAACAAACTGGATGATGATTTCCTAGAGGGAATGCAATTTCTTTCAGTGCATTTTTGTGCATACTGGCTAACAAACGCTGATTTTTATTCGCTTCGCTCATTCAATCACGGCATCGCCCTTCAGTCGCTTCTTCCGAGGTTAGCGTAAATAAGAGCAAAGAAGCTGGGATTGTTTAAAAATATAACAAACTGGGTGGCGATTTCCTCATGGAAATGTAATTTCTTTCAATGCTGTTTTCCTCGTTTGCTACTGATTGTTTTGCTCCCACATATATTTCATATTTGTTCTCAAATACCACATAATTTTTTGTTGGATAATAAAGCGGTGCCATGTTTCTCGGGTGCCTTAATTGCTGATCCTCAGAACGGTTTTACAGTTTTTTTTCGTCGGCTGGCAGTGGCGAAACTCGGGTTTTGTACTGAGGGGTAACACTAGGCATTTGGCCGAATGGTGTGGAGGGAGAACCGAATAAGAGCCCAGGAAGCTGATGCATTTTTGCTATTTTCCGGAATTTTCTGGCCTCGTAAAGTGCCGTTGGAAACATTTTTATAAAACCAGTTTTGCTGACTGCATTACACGCATAAAAAAATTTCGTAATGTAAATCTTTCAGTTTTTCACACTAGATACTTATTTTTTAAACACTGACACTTTGTTGGAAATGTTGGGAATTTTAAGCAAAATATGGAGTTAGTAATTCTTAGTGTTTATCTTTGCTGATTTTCGTATTTTCTCCATTTGTTACCTGGTTACTTTAGTGATTTAAAGGAGAAACAGTAGAAGAGTAAATTAGCTAAGATGAAAGTTGGGTCTTTGACCTAAAAATGCAGTCGTCTGACGGTAAATAATTTTTCAGCTATGGAAAAAGTGACTTGGCCAATTTGCCGAATAAGCTTTCAAAATATCACAGAGGAGGCGAATCGCCCCTTTACCCCCCCACTAGTTACGCCACTGTCGGCTGGTAATGTCACTGCATGTTTCTAGTGCACCTAAATTGTTAAGTAGCAGTAGTTTCGTGCACCTAATTTGTTAAGTAGCAGTGGTTGCGTGCACCAAAATAGTTAAGTAGCTGTTGTTTCGTGCACCTAAATTGTTACAGCAGTAGTTTCGTGCACCTAAATTGTTAAGTAGCAGTAGTTTCGTGCACTAGTTCTCGTGCACTAGCAGTAGTTTTCGTTCAATATCAGTGGATAGCTGGCCGAGTTCGAATCATCACCAACCCAAACTACACGATTCTTCTCTGTTCAACTTTCCAAGAGTAAAGTGAAGCAATTTCGTGTACATACTACCGGTTTAGCATTTCAGATTCATTGAATGTTACGGGAATCGGTTCACAGCCGAATTCCTCACCAGGCAGTAACGTGGAACTTGGCTGTGCAAACAGCAAACCTCAGAACGATGATAAACAGTCCCCTTCGCAACGGCGTCGTCATGGCAACGTCGTCGAGGAAGTGAGGGGGTTACTACCTTCCTTCCAACACCGGAAGTCAGGCAACCGGAAAGGCAGATTCGCCTCTGTACCGCAGTAATTAAGGACAGCGCCGGGAGAAAACCGCGAAAATGTAAAGGAAACACGATCGTTAGGGTTACGGAAAGGATGTGAGGGAGCATGTCGGGGGGGGGGGCGGGTATTAAATTACGGCAATTTCAATTTGTTACTGTAAGGTTTCATTTGCTCTCAATTAAAATGTCAATTTAGGATGCTGTCAAGACGGAGAAAGCAGTAATCACTGGGCTTTCGTAAGCGTGCCTTAACGAGCAATCGTAAGAAAGTGCTCAAAACTGAACGTCGCCATCTTGGGACGTCTGTTCAGTACAGAGCAGTACCAATAACGCCACATTATGATATGTAACTCTATGCTGGACCCAGTAATTGGGCCAAACAGTGACCTTCGACCCTTCTATTGGGTTGGTTCACTCTTGAGTATTTCCCGTGGTAAAGCAAACACGAGCGAGATTCAGTTGGTTACGTCTTTGTTCCCAAACCAATCCTCGAAGCAAGCAGACGACGCTTGGTTTTTCGAAGCCAACAAAAATTTTTGTTTCAACTGCTAGTAGTTTTTTAAAACAAAATTACTAGTTATTATGACTAGTTAATTTTAATCGGGAATTCCTGGGATCTTATACATGCCACAATCGACATGAGCATGACGCATTACAGGGTCCTTCTCTTCCCGAAAATGCCAGGGGGTTGCCAAGGTCAGTGTTGAATCAGGGACCTCTTGGAAAAGCAAGCATGCTAATCATCAGGCTACCTTCCTCCAATAGCCGTTCAGGTTTGGTCAATGGCCCGGAAGGTCGATGGTTCATTTCCCGCTCAAGCAGTCTGACTTTTCCAGAAGGCAATGAAAATACGTTTGCGCCCTAGTGACGATACATATATCATTTTTCAAGATTTTCAATTTCAAGCACTTTTCCAGGCAAGGAATTTCGTCATTACTTTCCACGACGTTTCCAGGTTTTCAAGGACTCGCACGAACCCTGTATAATTACCTGTAGAGCTGTGCTAAGCACACGAAGACGATTAGGTTTTTAAACATTTCCAGCGATGTCGTTGAGCCAAGTAGAATGCACCAATCATTAGCTTATAATTATACCGTCTGCACAAGTAAAAATTGTAAAAACATTTGCATACAGCAGTAAGATTTCATGTGGACTAAACAGTACACAAGCAACACTGCAGCATTTGAAACCTTACAGGAAAGTTTATTTGTGATTTTTCGCTGGTTTTGACTTCGGACCAGTTAAACCTTACCTTATTGTGTGCGCGGTGTTTTTTTTGAGACCTGCAAGTATTTTGTGAGCGGCTACGTCCTCCTGGATGGGGTGGCTTTAATCGATGGTCGCCATTGTTTTTGTAACCATCTTGGATATCAACAAGGCACTCTGCTACTGAAAACGTACAATCGATTATCTGTGTTCGTTCTGCGGAGAACTCAAGATAGGCCGCGGACACTATAAGCATCAAACGAGTTCGTTTTTGTTTTCCGTCCTCTTTCTTCATACGATTTTGCCTTTTTTTTCCCTACCCCAGTTTGCAAAAGCGGTTCTACTAATCTGACTACCAGCTCAACTTTTTAGAAAGCGAGAGTTGTAAACGTCACTGGTAATCTAAGCAAAAAAGTCCATCTTTCCGCGTTCCTCTACCCCCCCCCTCCCGCCCCCACTGCTACTTAGTTTCACAGCGCGACCCGACATTAACGCACCCGTCAAATTACGTCCCCTTTTTTCCTTCGTTGAATACACGCAGGCGTTGCTACTGTCACAAAAACTTGAGAAAGAAAAAAAAATCCTTTCTCTTGAAGAATACTATTCTTTTCATTTTCTACCACTTCACTTTTGACCTAGTTCTTGTTGGACAAAAGTCGCTCGGGTTTACTCAGCATTCTCCTTCTTTTGCTACCAATCAGCGTCGGTTTTTACTTACACAACGGTCGCCAAGCAACGACGCAAGATCCTGAGGCTGGATCTTAAACAGGATTCGGTCGTTTCGGAAATGAACGAAATGGAAGGAACGGTATACGAAAAATGATGATGGTAGCAGGAACCGAAAACCCCGAAAAACTGAACCTTGGCTATAACACATATTTTTTTATTTTTTACAATTTTTTATTAAATGGACGATCATTTTTCTGAATCTGAGTCTAAAATTGGTCCTACGTCTGAAAATAGTTGTAACGGAAAAAAAACAAACAAAAAAAACCTCGGTTCAGTCCAGCCACGATGCCACACGAAACATAAGATTTAGATGTAGCCATCATGATTATACCCCGAACGATAGCTGAAGAAGTTTTTTTTTTAAATAATTTTTTTCAAACGCACCCAAATTTTTTTTGGGAGACATATTTGGAATTAAGATCCAGAAAAGTTGTTTTTATTTTCGCTTTTTTTTTAGAGTAGCACAAAGTTGGGTTCAAATAAATCTCAGAGGAGGAGTTAAAAAAAAAAAAACCAAAACCGACTTTCACTGAAGAAAAATGCGACTGTAACAAATAAATAAATAAAAAAAAAAAAGGTTACAGTAGAATTCATAAAACTGTAAAATTATCAGTTCAGGATAGCGGGACAAATAAAAATTAAAATATCAGTAGCTATCAGTAGTTGTATTGGCACACTACTCAATTTGAGTTCGCAGTGGCGTTTACGTCTGTTGGGAGCCATAAGTTTGATAGCCCATAGTTTTCCGCCAACAATTCATGACTTAATATTATGTTTGTTACTGACTGTTAGTACGTAATCGACAATGGTCTTCACACTCCCTACCGTTCGTCCTATTTCTTTTCATTGCTGCCGTGCAAAGAATGAACATGCATGCCTTAGAGTTTCATTTTCTGCGTCTTGATTGGTTGGTCATGACTGCATATCCCCGACGGCATCCGCCTCGCATATACCCCGCGCAAGCCAAGTATATGCATAGGTGGGGAGGGGGAGGTTGGTGTAATAGCCTTTTTTTTTTTTTTTTACTAAGTTCCAGCTAATTTTTTGAATTGATTTACTCTTTCAGACAATATTAAGTTTGAAAACGCTTTCACAAAACACATTATAGTTTGCGTTGATTACGCCGTTAACGGCGTAATCAACGCAAGAACCATAAACGCAGAACGCTATATCGCATTGTTGTCGACGCATAGCTTATCACTGCAAATAAGAGGCGCGTAACCAACACCGACACATTGTTTTAAGTTATCCCTCAGCCACAGTCAATTTCTCTGCGCTTGGCATAAACGGCGACATATTCGTTTCTCCGAACAGTGTTTCAATGGAAAGAACAGTAGTTTCTTTTGTGCTGTAACTAACGCCCTCGGTTGACAGAAAGCGGCAACACGACAATTTAATCAAATCAGCGGTGCTTTCGGCAGCCATATTGTCCAATATAGTCGCATGTATTATTTTCAGCCAAGATCCGGCCGGTAGTGTAGCACAGTCCTGCTCCGGCTTGACAATTCGGCAACCACTACCAACGGGAAAAAAAAAAACAAGATTGCCGCTCGCGCCTTAGTTGCTAGGCAGCGATAGCGCGTCGCCTGGATGCTGCTTCAGGCGGGTCACAACTGACGCAAAAAAAACGTGAAGACAATAAAAATAACCCTCTTCTTGAAGGAATTCTTTTTATTCTCTAGCACCCTTTATCTTTTTGACCCAGTTTTTTTTTCTTTTCCGATTGAAGACGTACCGACGCCATTTACGCCGTCTACGCGTCGCTAGAGCGTATTCACGACTTCATCTTCATCTCCACCAATCAGCGCATTGTTACTTATGCGCCCGACAGCCGTTACCATGCCAACGACCGCCTGAGCGTTGAAAGCGACATCTATCGCAACTTTCCGGAAGCCGTTGTTCACCTTTCGGGAGGAAGAGAAAAAAAGAGAAAAAAAAAAGCCCCGGTTCCAAAACTCTCTTCTTCGCAAAGTTGGGAACCTACTTGACCTACATTCGACCAATGGATTCCTTTTACGACCCTTTCGCCGTGTCAAATCAAATAACCCAGGCGTATATCTCCATTGCAACCGGGCGCGTTCTAGACGACGCCCTAACTATACAGCGAAAACGTAAAGCGCATCTGAGAAATCTACACGGACGGACAGGACACAAAACATCTTCAGCGACCAACACCCAATAATACTTATCGTAAATCCTAGTGGATTCGACGGACGTAAAAAGAGTCATGAAAGATGGAGGAAAAAACCACAAATTCTGTAACAAAACTAAGGGTGTGAACATAAGGTAGCAAAGGATACAGTTGCCGTTATTCTTGGGTGTGAGCTATCATTTTAAACGAAGTAGGGCAAAAGATGGAGGCGGCGAGGAGAGGGGGAATATTTTATTTGTCGAGAAGGTTTTTTTTTTTTGCCAGATAGGCTTCGTGTAAAGGTTCACGACCGATAACATCACAGACACAACTGTTCAAAAAA